>JALGXP010000069.1:0-99790 GCA_023333625.1 Bothriochloa decipiens
CATCTTAAATAGGGGGAATCCAGCATACAATTACTATTCTTTTTTTTTAAACGAAACCGGCAGGAGAGCTGCCTATTCTATTAAAAAGAGAGGGAGCCTAGAAAGGCACTGTACAACCATAAACAAATTTTTACAATGAAGGCAAAGCTCCAAAATCTCAGACATTAAGCATGGGATAATAAGGTAGAGACATGTTTTGCTCCCGCCATTGCCCATAGTCCGGCTTCATCCTTGATTTTGTGTAGTAGTTGCGTTGTCGTCGATTCTTTATGCTCAAAGATTCTAGCATTCCTTTCTTTCCAGACCTCCCAACAAACAAGAATGATGATTGAACGAATTTCTCGTCTGGCACCAGATGGTATGTGGTCCATGTTGTTCCACCATGCTTGTACCGAGTCCCCTGGCACCCAGGCAGGTGGTCTGAGCAGCTCAATACCCAACCATAATGCAATTCCTTCCCATATATGCCTAGTGTAGCGACAGTCTTGGAATAGATGAATGCCAGATTCTTGACTGTGCCTGCATAGGGGGCATACCCCATTGTTTGGCCATCTCCGCGCCTGGAGCCCGTCCGCCGTCCAGATTCTATTTTGTATGGCCAGCCATGCAAAAAATTTACACTTTGGTGGCGCCCAAACTTTCCAGATGAGTTGCTTGAAGTTTGTCGATGTTGATCCAACAAATTGCGCATGGTCGGCCGATCCCGTTGTGAATTTTCCATCCGGCTTAAGTTTCCATTCGATGTTGTCTTCCATGTCTGGCTGCAGCTGAATGTTGCTAATAGCGTTCCAAAGCTCAACATATTCCGTGAAGTGCTGGGAGGTAAAGCTTGCATGTCACAAATCTATGTCTTTGATCCACGCTCTATTTTGTATACCTTCATTGAGTGATTTAGTTTTGTTTTTTGATATACGAAAAATGATTGGCGCTAGATCCTTGGGCCTCCGGCCTTGCAGCCTAGCGCTACTCCAAAATGATATTCTGTTGCCGTTGCCAATTTTAATGGAAGTTGCCGCCGTGAATAAGAGTCTGTCTGTCGTATCACATGTCATGTCCGTGCTATTCAGCGTCCCTCCTACTTCCCATTCTTTCCATAGCCATCTGAGGCGTAAAGATCTCGCAAATTTTCCCAGATGAAGAATGCCTAGACCTCCAGATTCAGTTGGTCTTGTGGAGCGTGGCCAATTCACTTTGCATTTTCCCCCCGTTAGTATCTCTGATCCTATCCAGAGGAAGCTTCTTCTGATGTTATCAATTTCTTTTAGCGTCGATTTTGGAGCTCTTAATGATGTGAGGCAGTACACAGCTTGTGAGGTGAGAACTGCCTTGACCAGAGTGGACCTTCCTGCATGATTAATATTCTTGCCATTCCAAATAGTGAGCTTGCAACTAGTGGCTGAAAATCAACTCGTCGCAATCGAATATTTGTTAGAGGCAGCCCTAGATATTTAGTTGGGAAGTGTGCTCGTCTTGCGGGGAAATTCCTCAATACCTCATCAAGGTCGACCCCTTGACATCTTATAGGGATGACAGATGACTTCTGAACATTTGTCTTGAGACCTGACACTTCGCCAAAATTTGTGAGAATATCAGCAAGCGCAGTGACATCTTCTTTGTATGGCTTAACGAAGATTGCCGTGTCATCTGCATATATGGATGTCCTCATGACTGGTTGTTTTCCCCTAAATTTTGCCAGAAGCCCTTCCTCTGTCACTAGGTCAAGGATTTTTTGCAGCGGGTCGATAGCTATTACAAATAGTAATGGTGAAAGAGGATCGCCTTGTCGCAATCCTCTACCATGCTTGATAAGTGCAGTGGGGATGCCATTTAGCAAGATTCGAGAAGAGGATGTTGACAAAAGGGCAGCCACCCACTCTCGCCATCTTTGGGGGAACCCGAGCTTGCTCATCAAGGTGAGTAGATACTCCCAACGGACTAAGTCAAAAGCCTTTGTGATATCAAGCTTAAAAAATAGGGCTGGGGTCTTTGATCGATGGAATCAGCGCACAGCACACCGAACTGACATGAAGTTGTCATGGATGCTTCTTTTTTTAATGAAAGCACTCTGACTCTTGGAGATTAAATTGTTCATATGGGGTGCTAGACGCATGGCCAGGACCTTGGAAATGATCTTTGCAAAAGAGTGGATTAAACTAATGGGCCTAAAATCAGAGATCGAGTCAGCTCCATCCTTTTTTGGAAGGAGCACCACCTTTGCTGTGTTGAGAATGGCTAAGCTAGATGTGCGCAATCGATGGAATGAATTGGCCACGTTCATGATGTCTCCTTTTATGATATCCCAGCATTCTTTGAAGAAGAGCCCCGTGAAACCATCTGGACCAGGCGCCTTATCAGAAGGCATCTGATTTATGGCACTCTTGATCTCAGCTTCAGTAAAGTCACCAGCTAGCATGTCAAGATCATGCGGCAAAATTCGCAGCCGCTCCCAATTTAAATCAACTTGTCTTCGTGGTGGACGCTTCATAATATTTTGGAAATGTTCCTGTACCACTGTGACTTTGTCATCATGGGAGACCGCCCAGCCTTGCTCGTTCTGTAGCCTCTGAATGTGATTCTTTCTTCTTCTCGCATTTACTCTCCGGTGAAAAAAATTGGTGTTGGCATCTCCCAGTTTAATATTGGTGATACGCGATGCTTGCCTAGTTCTGGCTCTTTCAATTACTGCCAGACCAAGAACCCATCGTTTGAGCTTTGTTCTGAGATCGCATTCCGCCAGAGATAAGCTTCTACTTTCCTGAGCGACATCCAAGCGCTATATCACATCTAGAGCCATATGCAGCTTCAATTTAGCGTCTGAAACGATTTCATTACTCCAATTTCGCAGGTCTTTCACTGTGACAAGCAGCTTGTTGTAAAGGGTGTGGAAAGGCTCGTGGTGATTTGAGGTTTCTCTCCATGCCCTCGTCACCACCTCTCTGAAACCTGGAAGTTTAACCCAGAAATTTTTGAAGCGGAATGTCCTCGGACGACGCGGACCACTCTGGTTGGAGAGTAGAAGTGGGGCATGATCTGATAGAGAGGTGGAGAGAGCGTGAAGCACGTGCGTGGTAAACGTGGAGTCCCACTCTGCGTTGCTGAAACATCTATCTAGCCTCATCAGTGTTGGTTGGCGCCTTTCATTGCTCCATGTAAATTTGTGATTCTGAAGATGAATCTCCTGAAGTTCACATTCATTCAGTGCTTCTCTGAATTGTCGCATTAGTCTGTGGTTTAATCTTCTATTGTTCTTATCAGCTGCTTTGTATATTAAATTAAAATCACCAAGCAGTAGCCACCGTGTGTTGCTCACCGGCTTGATTGATTTTATCTCCTCTAAGAACCTTTGTCTTGCACGGTTTCTGGTTGGCCCATAGACAACAGAGAGGCGAAATTTTGTTGAGCACTCCCTGGCTTCAATGTCAGCCGAGAGATGGAATTCCCCCATGACGTAGTTTGTTAAATTGACATAATCCTCATTCCACAGAACTATAATTCCTCGTGTTCCATGCACCCCGGTCGCTGGCTTGAACATAAAGTTACGCAGGCGAAAACCGCCCAAATAGGCTGCGACTTGCTGATTCAGCGAGGACAACTTTGATTCTTGTAGGCAAGCTATATGGCAACTAGTGGCTGCCAAAGTCTAGTGCACGACGTCCTTTCTATCTTGGCGATTCAGACCCCGGACGTTCCAACATAGAATGTCTAAGTTTGGTCCTATCATGTGTACACACAGATAACTCTGTAGGCATCCGAGCCAACAAAATGTGCAGGAAGTAGCAGCATCCCAGTGTAGCAATTTGCAAGAGCGCAGCCTGTTGCAGCAGCCTTAGTGTCAGCGTGAGTCTTGCTAGAGATCACATTGCTCTGAACACTTGACAGGCACACAGATGGCTGACACAAATAGCAGCAACATGTTCTCAAATGGCGAAGGCTTGCCTTAGGTAGTACATCACAAGAGCTAAAATTAAAATGTTGCGAGTGAGATAATTCAAAGTCTAGATACATGATGATAACCGAGCTGAACTCATGAAGCACTAGGCGATTTGCTCTAGGCTACAGTAGGCAGCGTTGCCTCTTGGATGTCGACAATTCCCTCACCCGCCAGGTCGATGAGGGCCTCATTCATCTCCATTGCTGAGCCGTCGTCTAAGTTGAACATCTCCGCGAGCGCCGCGATCACCTGGTCCGGCAGTGGGCCACTGAACATGGCAACATACTCCTGCAAAGCAATTTCAACCAATTGGAAATCATCGTGCAAGAGTCCAAGCTTCCTGCATAGATTCTGTTGTGCACACTGCATCTGTGTCATCAGTCGATTTCTGGCGAGGCGCGCACTGCGACATACCGAAGACATGTCGAAGACTCGGCGCTGGCGCCTGCGGCGTTGCTGTACTGCAAGAGGCGCTTTTGGTGGGCTCGGGTTCCTCTGGATGATCGGCGGCGTCATGTTGTTGAAGAAAGCAGCTACCCCTGCTATTTGTTCCCCAATGGGAGGGCTGTTACTCTCAGGAAGCTCATTAGTTTCAGTTAAGTTAGCATCCTCAACATTGAGACCTGCAAAGAGGGCTTGGAAACTCGCCTCCTGCATGTTGATTGTTGGCGACGCCGGCTATGTTGGAGTTCCTGTGTTCGGCGTCTGCTGCAGCACCATCTCGGGCGGCTTGCTCAGTACATTTGCAACACCGCTGATCAGCTGTTGGTTGCCTCCATTTACAACCGTTGCTGTTGTTTCATCCTCTTGTGCCTGAACTATGTAGTCCTTTTTTGCAGCCAGCTCGATACGTGCCAAGGCCCTTTCGACCTCAGCTATGGAGCTGTCTTGTGCTGCTGCCGAAGATGGGAGCACGCTGAGGATGCGGTCGAAGACATTGCGTGCCGGAATCATCGCTTGCAGAGCTTGGCCTGACGTAGCTTGCAGGGGCAGGGGCTTGGACCAGGCTTCATTCACCTGTGTTGCCAGAGCATTAGCTGGAGTGGGAGCTTGCAACAGACCCAGCTCCTCCGCCAATGCACACGCTTTGTCGATGTAGTCGTGCATGAGTGCTTGTAGGGATGATGCCATTTTCTTGTTGCTTTGGCCTCCAGCCCAGTCCAGGATGCGCTGCACAGCATCCTGAAGGGCGAAAGCCTAAGCTATGAAGAGGCGCTGTAGCTCTGTCTCCTTGGCGACCTGCAGAACGTTCACCTGAGGAAGCTCTGCAGGCAGCATGGGCTCATCTTGGATCTGGGCATCCAAATCAACGGCCCGCTGCTGCCCACAATATCTGTTGCCCTGGCCCCAGTTACGGCGATGAGGGGAGCGTTCTCGCTCACGCTCGCGGTAGGGACCATCCTTAGTGCGTTCACCCCAAGCATCCCTCCCACGGCGACCGAAGTTGTCGTAGTCGTCATCGTCATGGTCATGGCGCCTACCATGTCTCTTATGGAAGTCGGGGTGGTCATTGTTGTATCTCCCTTTTGGCCCCTTGGAGAGCCTGTCCTGGAGCCGCCGGCCATGCTGCCCCTCACTGTCCGAGGGGTCGTGGCGCCTGGGCGGAGGCGGGTGGTGCGGAAACTCCTCGAACGCACGAGCTGAGACTTGTTCACCATCAACAACACCCAAATGCCATTTAGGGAGATGTCTTATACCTGGTGAGATGTTGCCCTTGTCGTCGATGGTGGAAGAAGTGTAGTCGTGGATCTCCTCCAGGTGGACGATGATGCAGTGCTTTGTGCCATGCTGCCAGTGCTCCGGTGGTGTTTCAGTCACCATGACCGAAGCGAGCCTGGCATCTTTGGCACGGTTGGTGAAGGTAAGCCAGACTTTCTTGGGGATGAGGCATGGGTTTGCTGTCCAGGCCCAGAGGTCGATGGTCTTCGTTGCAGCAGGCCACAGAAGATCGGTTTTGACGTTCTCTAGAGCGCATCGCCTCCCAATGATGCGCTCGACGATGCCGTCCTCCCAATGATGCGGGTGGTGACTGGTGACGTCGACGTCGCCGGACCTGAGGTGGAACTCAGCACGGATGGCCGCCTCCACCTCCTTTGGCCCGGTGTTGGGTGGACCACTCATGGCCAAGGAAACAGCTCCTGTCTCCTCCCAGTCCCTCCTGCTTGCCTCCGTGGCATACGAGGTTGGAATGATGCACTCGTCCTCCTCTGGCCTCGTCGTCGGGTCGCCGAGCATCGCCATGGCAGCAGCTCCGGAGCACGGTGGTGGTGGTGGTGACGGGAGGTCCTCCTTGTGGAAGGCCCCCGCAGCAGGCTGCCTGCGTGCCGCACTCGGGCGCTTGCAATCCCTCTCCCGGTGACCGAACCTGAGGCAGCGGAAGCACCGAACAGGATCACGGCAGGAAGCAACACGATGGTCAGAGGCGAGGCACACGAAGCATTTGCCTTCAGTTTTGAGGCGAAATGTGCGGAGCGCAGTAGAGGACTCTGCCTGTGGGTGGCCTTGGGGGCGACGCGGCGCTCGAATTGAATGACTGTGGCGTGGTGGAGCTTCAAGAGTTGACTCAAGGCGTAGTTTACGCCACCAATGCTTCACTCTGGCTTCAAACCAACCCGGCTCAGGTGAATTGAAGGCATGCACGGAAGGAGCTGCAGACTGCAGATGCAGCGCCGCGCGGCGAAGTGACGGGTCATCATGGCGTCGTCCGCTCGAGCCACGCCGGTACGAGCTGGCATGGCGTCCTCCATCCTTGCCGCGATGGGACAGGTCGGCCTGGCGCCCATCCGAGCAGCGACGGGACGGGCCAGCAGGGTCGCCATGCCTGTAGTAACTGCTTCTCCGTGGCACAGTAATGGTGGATTTGACGTTGCGCGCAGGCTGAGGTTGGTGCGCCCTCTTTGCTTCAGTTGCAGGCCGCTTGACGAGGGATGCTACAGGGGCTCAGCTTCCAGCGTTTCAGGGACCACCAGGTCATCATCTTGCTCCCGGCGTCGAGTTTGAATGGGCGGCGGCGGCGGCGGGGTCTCCATGGGGGGGGCCTCTCGATCTGCTGCTGTGGAGGGACTCCCGGGCTCGCAGTTGTACGGACGCGGCGGGAACTGGTGGGGAATGCGGGGGCAGAGTGGATTTGTGAGGTGAGCTCGGGGCGGCGGAGGATCTAGGGTGGGAGCTGGGCGGCAGAGGCTGCCTCCGCCATCGCCATGCCGTTACAGTAGTTACAATTACTATTCGAAGTTTGCAATGGACAGTGTAGCATAAATTCTTTCTTGTTTATATATATAGCCTGTTAATAATGAACCGTTTTCAGATTATATAAATGATGCCTTCAATAGCTTATTGCTCCTTTACATTGTTTTCAGATTATATAAAAGTTTAACCCTGTAAATGTAAATGACTTCAAATTCTCTCCTATGGAATGTAAATGTTCTAAACATGCACTCATCCAACAGCAAATGGTTTACTTGACTGAACGGAGCTAGTACATTTTTGAACATAATGATCTGAACATGCGCTCATCCAGCTGCAAACAGTTTACCTGACGATAGTATTACTTTGAAAAGGTCTTGTTACCGCACCAATAGAAGAACTGACCACTGCAAAGAAATATGGTTGCAACAATATAAATCAATATTCATCAAATAAGATTGCAATGGTTTAAGCGACACCATGAGAGCGTCCCTCGAGCAGTTGCATAGGGCAAGGAAACTGAAACATGCAGAAGCCGATGAGACTTTAAAACTTATGCCGAGTCACTTCACTGCCTTTGTTGTCGTCGAGGCGCCAGCACGTCCGGTGTTGCCAAGGCGACGGCGCAGCAGCCGAGGACGATGGCTCGGGTGCACGGCAAGGTCGACGGTGCGGGCGTCGTGGAGGCCGAAAAGGTGTTTTTGGCGGCGCGGTCGCACGGACGCATGGACGCGGCGATGGCGTGTTCTACGACGTGAAGGTGCCCTCACGACCGGTGTCGTTGAGGCGTTGGCACGGCAGGGCAGTGCGCTGTGGTCGCAAGGGCAGGGGAAACTTGCATGGCGAGGCTGCGACGCAGCGCAGCTGGGCGACGCAAGGGCAGGACGACGCGGTTTGGGCGTGGCGGGGTGCTGTGATGCAGGGCTGATGGTCGCATGCGCCAGTGCGGGGGAGGGATTACGGGCGGGGGCGAGGACCCTTCCAAATTTACAGCGCGAGGCGTGATTGCTGGCGGGCTGGAGGGCGCTTCCGAACTTGGAGCGTGAGGGGTGTTGGTGAGGCGAGGTGATGGTTCGCACGCTGTGGTAGGAAGTCAGGAGAAAAATTACCACACTAAAAAGCTTCGTTACATATGTTTTTTTTAAAAAAATAAATAAAACACCCACAATGCATTTATGGACATACATTTTCTCAAAATTTGAGATTCAAATCAATCTAGAAAAAATTGTGTAAAAATATCAAATTTCAGGTGTATGCACTAGAAGACATTTTGGAACACAATTAAGCTATGCAACTGCTACAGTATATACATTGAGATGTTTTGGAACATAGTATAAGGTACCATTCCTAAAAAGAACACATGTAATTAATTAAGCTAGTAGTAAGCTACGGTCTACTGCTAGGTAGCACACGGCCGATGATCAATCTTATTGATTTTTGGTAGCATATATCATCAGCGACATTTCCCTTGCGCCGTTGCGCGTCCATCGATCTGAGTTGTGTAACCACCAGTAAGTGCCTGGCCGCCTGAGACTTCGCACATGCATGCGATGGGGCCCTTTTCTTAATCAATCAAATCCATCACACAAATTCAAAGGCCCAACAGTATGTAGTAGACAATTGTGACGGGCAGCGAGATAAATATCCCGAGAATAACCCTGCGAGAGACACGAGACCAGAGCAAATGATAATAAAGTTAGTTAATAATTCATCAGTCAGAAGATAGAAATGGAGTAATTTAATTCAGCAGAATCAATTACTAGAATTATAATAAGGTGCCATAGAATAGTCAACAGGACAGTAGTAAGAAGGGAGTGGTGAAAAGGTACAAACCCAGTGCTCATGATGTCGGCGTGGACCTTGTACTCCTCTGCATACACGAATGAGGTCACGGCCAGGGGGAGAGCCGCCTGCAATATTACATTCCACGCATGTGCAAAATGTGAGTTGCGTTTGATATGCATGTATGCTGCTACTGCTACTGCTACTCCTATCCTAGCATTGAAATGGAAAAAGGCTTTTTAAGATAAGTTAAAAGACTTCATCACTCTCTGATTTGCGAATTATTATATTATCCTATTCCTAGTAGTATTGATTTCCTGGTAGCTGTTCTTCCGTACCCAAACAAACAATGTAACAGGAATTTGTTAATTAGTTTCAGGTCAACCCGTTGCATTATTTGTTCAGATGATCATCGAATGTGGACACGATGTTGTACGAACAAGTACCTACTCCTAGCTAGCTACAGATACTTGGAGCTGACTTTGCTTCCGTTGCTCTGTCGTATCTAAGGTTACTAGCACTTGGTTTAATTTGCATATGTAACGGCACCAGGGATTTACGCGTCTCTTCGCCTATGACCTTTGCAACGGAAAATCGTGGCAGGCAAACGTCATCAGCTTGTAGTACTGGACTGGATACAAGCACGTTTCATTCCGTTTTTAAGATTTTTGTTGTCATGATGAGATACTATCGAAATTTGTTTTTGCTCGTCGCTCTAGATCCAAGTGCCGTGCTTTCGTTTTTGTTTGTTTGTACAAACATAAATACGGCAAGGGAGAAAAGGTGTACAGTTCCTGTACGTATTGGGCTGTTCGACGTTGGCGGCTCACCTGTACAACAGCAATGTGCAGAAGGGTGCCGCGCATTCCTATGGCCAGCGACGCGAGCAGCATGATGACCGGGGCAATCAGGAACTTGAGGAGCATGGAGAGCGAGGCGATGGTGTACCCGCACGGCACCAACCGTGACTGCCGCGCTATGAACGTCCCTGAAAATGAAAATGATCCATACGTACAGATTTGCGTAAGTTTTAAGGGAAAAAAAAAGATAACTGTTATTTAAGTCGTGCCGGGATTTGTTTTTGGTGAGAACAGGACCTGAAGAGAACATGCTCAGCCCAACTGCGGTTGTGTGGATGTTGAACAGAGAGTCGCTAACAATTTTTGGCATCGAGAATCCAATCCTGCAGAGGAAATAGATTAGCTAGGGCAATCATTAGTGAGCACGATTGAGATAAAACAGATATATAAGATGTCAACAAGATATTATAAAAAGATTTGATATGATGCTAGCTAGATTGAAGGGGAGATCTACGCACTTGAATGCAATGAGAGACCAGATGAAGCCAAGGAAACTGGCATAGGTATTCGGAATCTGGAGAAGCTTCTTCGTGGCCATCCATAGGACGTGCATCACCGATGGCACCGCCGCCGTCTCTTCGGAGGCCGTGCTGGTGTCGACTGGTGCCGTGGGCGTCGACGCAACTGCCGATGCCGCCACCTCCGTCATCTCAATGTTGACGACCACCTGTTGATGGGTACCGTCGGCATGTTGATGAATATTATTGCTTCCAACGTTTTCGTCGACCATGCGGTCGTCCGCCGGCGGCGGCACGGCGGGGCTGATCTTGGCGGTGCCGCCGCCGTCCCGCGCTGCCATGAACTCGTAGAGGAAGATGACGACGTTGTACCAAATGCCGAACTGCATGACGACGATCTGCTTCATGAGCCCGCCCGACATGGGCCCGTACATGCCGTCCAGGAGCGGCATGCCCATGATGATGGTGTTGGGCAGCGACGCCACCGAGAAGTTGGTCACCACCCACTTGATCGGCGACGCCGACGCCTTGCTGCCCTCGCGGCGGCGGCGGCGGAAGTGTGACCAGAACGCCCAGGCCGTGAGCGCGAGCAGCAAGACGGCCTTCTGCAGCGTGTCGGCGGCGATGAGGCGCTGGTTCATGTGGTAGGGGTCGTTGGTGGAGACCATGTGGAAGATGAGCACCGGCACGGCGTACAGCGCCACGAAGTGGTTGATCCCCGCGCACTGCTCGTCGGAGAAGGCCCTGAGCCACCGCACGGAGGCGTACCCCAGCAGCGCCGCCGTGTACAGCGGCGTCATCGCCTCCACGGCAGATCTCAGGATCATGGTGCGAACAATTAATTAATCTAGCGACAAATGTACGTATAAAAACAAGGAACCTCACTAAACCCCTCGTATCTTGCCCTCTCGATCTTGTGACTGATCGATGCAAAGTGCAGTGTGTTGTGGTATGTAGTAAGTGTACGTATATATAGTGACCGTAATGGGAGCAAATACCTTGGGTGTTACTCTACCATATGTTGAAAAGACGAGTCCATGGTCTGATGGTCGCATCCGGGAGTGTCGTCGGCGGCCGCATGAACCTGCTCTGCTGAGGATTCTGCCGGTGGGTGCATCAACTCCGGAATGTGCACCAGGTACACATGCTGCATCAGAGAGCGCGCGGGGAGTTCCCGACGCCGGTCGTCGCCCGGCGACGTGTGGCAAACGGGTGCTCGACCTCTGTCGCGCCAAACGGGTGCACGCGGAGTCCCGGACCAGCATCTGTTCCTCATGCAGTGCCGCGGTGCCTGCACCTGATGGTTCCTAAGAAGATTCGCCGCTGTTTCCAGGTGCAAGACCCGGGTACGGTGCAGTCTCCAATCCTGAAAGCGATGGAATCATGGAAAGGTGCTAGCGCACCCGATGCTCCTTTTTTTTTTTTTTTTTTTTTTTTTTTTTTGCGATCAAGGTGATTCATTCATTGAATTGGATGTTGAATACAATCTGAGGCCAGCAGATCAGAGACACACGCCGGAGCTCTTTGTTTCTAGACTTTAAGTTTACATTTGTTGCTCGTTCTTGTAATAAGATAGCGCATATACCTTGCCGATGCTCCTTTGTTGTATGTCCTGCAAGAAATCTTGATTTTTCTACAAAAACAGTAGTAACTCTTGGAGGAATATTAGGCATATGAGCATTCAGCAATTCAACTCCAGTGTCAGGATTGAGCAAAGTTGGAGGAAAGGAGAAGGATTTCATTGCGTTAGCGAGCTCCAGCTTTGGGATGTCGTAATTTAGAGAATGGAAAAAATATTTTCATCAAACACTGCATTACATTGGCCTTTATGAAGATTACTATAGCCAATGAAAACACATTCTTTAGAGCGAAATTGGAGTTTACGACTATTGCAAGAATGAAGATTGGACCAACATGCACATCCATAAATTCGCAAGGTACAGCCAGCCTTTGTGTTAAATAATCTTTCAAGAAGGGAATCTTACTAGGATTGTGATAGATCAAAAAAAAAAAAACTCGACCTAGGGGAGACACTCTTAGACATTATGCATAGAAGAAGAAGCCCTTCTCACGCAGATCGAGAAAATCCTCGAACCTCCGTCCCACCTATACACAATGGCACTGCAAATAAACTTCGCCTCCTCCGGCCAACAAATCCACCCCAGTGGGGGGGGTTCGAACTCTGACCGGCGGGGTGCAATGTGCTCACCTAAACCAACTGTGGACTAGCAAAAGCTTGCAGTGTGATTGACCAAGAAACAAGCCATCCACAACGATATGTCTATGCTTGCATTCAGCAGCACCATTTTACTGATGTGCATATGAGGGCAAAAAAACAAGATGTGTCATACCAATCTTGGTAAAGAAAAGAATGAAGTTTTTCATATTCACCACCCAAATCAGTTTGCATGACAACACTTTTTCGATCAATAATAGACGCTGAACAAGATGCTAAAAATCATGAAATTTTTGGAAGACTTTAGATTTAAATCTGAAGTTATATCCAAATAAATTTGCTAAAGTTATCAATGAAAGATATTTGTAATGCTTGCCAACAAAAGGGAAACAAGCAAATAAATTTCATTACAAGCAACATCTTTCATTGATACGGACGTGTTTGTTTCCCAAATAAATTGAAAGGGAAACAAGCCACCGGGGCGTCGTACGTGTATCCGTATGTGCTCAGCAATCTGAAATCAAATCCTATATACGTACGCACCTTCCTGCAACCTTCTGTAGCTGTTGGTACAGTTGCCGGCCGCCGCAGTAACAAACAAGCTAGCGCGCATGCAGCGTCTTCTCTTCTGACTCAAAAGAAATTAAAAAAAAAAAAATTCGGGCACTTGCACTTCTAATCCCGTCACCTCCGTACACCCCCAATTGAGCTTGCAGTTTTTTTATTGCTGCCCGTGTGTTTGCCAATGTCAGTGGCGAAGCTAGGCGCAGCTCTTGAAGGGTGAGGGTGGAGGGTTTGTGGGGGGCGGGGGGGGTCAGTTTGCCTTATGAAGAATGTAACCAAATGCTAAAGCAATTAGGCACTAATTGAAAAAATGCAAATCATATGACTGTGAAGGGCTTATTAGCATCTCAAAATTAAAAAAAATAGCAACAAGTCTGGACTGAGTATAAATTACCATTCAAATAGCTCTATAGGTTGTCATAGCCTCTCTAGCCATGCTGATTAGCCACTAAGAGTTTTAAAACTGGCAAAAAAAAAACTATATATATAAAGGAATGAATGAAACAATCGGTACCTACTAATAGTACGAAAAGGCCGATGATTTATTATTCCTTCAATTTCAAGAGGAGCAAATTAAGAGCCTATTTAGTTGCATTTGAAATCCAAAATGCAGAATCCAGAATCTTTGGGAATATGAAAATGCAGAATGCCAATTTTTTGGGGCCTGTTTAGTTGCATGCCAAAATGCAGAATCTTACCAACGAAGCCCCAGAGCATGAACGTCGGCACGCCGAGCTCCTCCGCGGCGTCCAGCGCGAAGCTGACGAGTCCGCTGAGGACGATGCTGGTGACGGGCGGCACGCCCTCCTCGCTCTCGTCGTCCCGGCAGAGACGCCGCGCTAGAGCAATTAGCGGCGAGCCACAACTCCTCACCAGTGGCGGGCCGCAACTCCTCCGCAGCGACAGGAAGAGCCTGACGATCTTGTTGGGGGCCACGTGGTGCTCCTCCGACAACCCATCGGGCCCGCCTCGAACCGGAACCCCTCCCGCCCTCGCAGCCCCCTTCGGGCGCCGCCGTCCTGGTGAGAGACGAAACGAGCTAAAGGAGTCGGGGGGGCAACATCAAGGCGTAGTGCATCTTACTGCTGCATTAGTGTGTAATCAGCTACATATTACTACTGCTTTGTGTACTGTGTACGCTACTATGTCAGATGCCAAGGGGGCCTTGGCCCCCCCTAGTTCCTTCCATTAGTGGTCCCGGTCCGCATCCACCGCCAGAGTCGTTCCGTGTTGACAAAGGTGACGTAGACCCCGCACGAGTGTAGCAGCTCCGCCAGCTTCAACATCGGGTTGATGTGGCCCGAGCATGGGGACGGGAATAGCATAGCGTGCGCCCTCCTCTCCATGGCGTCGTGGCCGGTGGCGTGGACGCTTCACGCTCGACAGAGACAGCACGCACAACTCTTGTTGCTGTTGCAGCTGAAATGAGCGGGCCACTTCTGTGGGCCTGACCCGAGCGTCTAAATAGAAGGCAACAAGGTAGCCAGCTTGGGTTTTCTGGAGCGGCAGAGGTGGCGGCGAGAGAGAGGATGGGCGAGTGCGGTAGCGAGCAGCTGCGAGCGGGATGGGCTGCGGCGGTGATGGGTGCTGGCGTGGACGGCGGGGGGGCAAGGGCAACGGCCACGGGCGGGGACGGCGGCTGCGAGCGGCGGCAGGCGGGATAGGTTCGGGGTGGGTGAGGACGGCTGCGGGGGAGTGGATGGGGTTTGGCTGCAGGCAGAGATTTGGGCCTTTTGGCATCTTGATTTCGAAATACATAATGGAGAATGGGCTACTTTTTAGCCCAAAAATTACGTTATGCTTGGTTCCATTCTGCAGAATTGTGGCCCAAAACCCATAATTTTTGGGGTACAATTGGAAACTAAACAGGCCCTAAGTTAGCTCGACGACTTAATTTTCTTTTTTTTTTCCCTCTTGTTGTACAATGAAACGTTTCAACATTAGCTGATCTGCAGTACGATTTGTTTCTATAAAAAGCAGGGCCATATGGTCTATGGTCTAAAAAAAAAAAATGTTTCTACTGCATGCTATATTTACATTGAGATATTTCAGAACATAGATAAAGAACCATTTCTAAAAAGAACATTTGGAATGAAGCTACTAATTACTGTCTACCGTTGGCACACGATCTTATTGATTTCTGGTAGCATCAGCAAGACAGCAACATTTCCCTTGCATGGTTTGCGTATCGATCTGAGCTGCGTAACCACCAATATATTCATGTGCCTGCTTCAGATTTTGCACATGCGACGGGCCGCCCTTTTCTTAAACAATCTAGCTAGACATATTCGCCTCCATCACAAATTCAAAGGCCCAGCAGTATGTAGTACACAATTGTGACGGGCAGCGAGATGAATA
Organism: Bothriochloa decipiens; assembly: GCA_023333625.1. Taxonomy (NCBI): domain Eukaryota; kingdom Viridiplantae; phylum Streptophyta; class Magnoliopsida; order Poales; family Poaceae; genus Bothriochloa; species Bothriochloa decipiens. The sequence goes on from JALGXP010000069.1 coordinate 15,316, forward strand.
TCCCGAGAATAACCCTGCGAGAGACGAGACCAAAACAAAGTTAGAAAGATTCAACAGCCAGATGGAACTAATTCAGCAAAACGAGTTAATAGAATTATAAAGCTAACATGACAGTAAGAAGTGAGCGGTGAAAGGTACAAACCCAGTGCTCATGATGTCAGCGTGGACTTTGTACTCCTCCGCGTACACGAATGAGGTCACGGCCAGTGGCAGAGCCGCCTGCAATATATTTCACGCATGTGCAAAATGTGAGTTTTCAGATATGCTGCTTCTACTAGCAGTTTGAAATAAAAAAAAAAAAAGGGTCCTTTTTTAAGTAAGTTATAAAAGGCTGCCTGATTGTTGTTATCCTGAAACTGGTGTATGAGTCTCGAATTGTAATTATCCTAGCAGTATCGATTTCCTGGTAGCTAGCTATTCTTCTTCCGTGCCCAAATAAACAAGGTCAACCTTACATTATTCGTTCAGATGATCGAACGTGGACACATGTTGTAGGAGCAAGTAGTACTCCTAGGGATACTTGGAGCTGACTTTGCCTACGTGATGGCTCAGGTCATTGCTCTGTCACTTCTAAGCCCGTACATATTGTTACTAGTAACAGCTTTGCGTACTGTAGGCAATCGTCATCAACTTATATTATACTGGATAATAATAGAAGTATGCACGTTTCCGTTTTAAAGATTGCTGTTATGATGAGATACCAGAATTTGTCTTTGTTTTTTCTTTCTATACAACAATTGCCGTGTGCTTTAATTTATGTTTGTTTCAAAAAATCTAATAGGGTAACAAAAAAAAAGGGTATACTATTCGTATATGTACGTGTTGGACCGATGGCCGGGCTTACCTGTACGACGGCAATGTGCAGAAGGGTGCCGTGCATTCCTACGGCCAGCGAGGCGAGCAGCATGATGATGGGGCCGATTAGGAACTTGAGGAGCATGGAGAGCGACGCGATGGTGTACCCGCATGGCACGAACCGTGATTGCCGCGCTATGAACGTCCCTGAAAATGATCCATACGTACATGCATGTAGGTTTGCATAAGTTTAAGAGAATCGAAATTGATTCGTAAGTTTAAGAAAAATCAAAACTAATTGTTATTTAATTAAATCGCTCCCAGATTTAGTTGTTAGTGACTAGAACGACCTGAAGCGAACATGCTCAGCCCAACTGCGGTCGTGTAGATGATGAACAGAGAGTCGCTAACAATTTTTGGCATCGAGAACCCAATCCTGCAGAGGAAACAGATCGATTAGAGCAATAATCATTATTAGTGACCATTGAGGAATTTTGAGATATAAAAAGATACTAAAAATACGATATGTACTGTAGATTGAATTGAAGGGGAGATCTACGCACTTGAATGCCATGAGAGACCAGATGAGGCCAAGGAAGCTGGCATAGGTATTCGGAATCTGGAGAAGCTTCTTCGTGGCCATCCACACGACGTGCATCACCGACGGCGCCGGCGTTGGCGGCAGGACATCCACGGCCACCTTGTTAGCATCTCCATCGTCGTCTGCGCTCAGCTCCTTCGCGGCCACCGGCGCCGTCTCTTGGTTCGCACCGTTGACTGGTGCCGCGGGCGCCGACGCAACCGCCGGCGCCGCCACCTCCGTGATCTCAATGTTGACGACCACCTGGTGATGGCTACTACAGTAGGTGGCGTCATGACTATGAACACTGCTTCCGCCGTTTTCGACCATCCGGTCCGCCGCCGGCGGCGGCACGGCGGGGCTGATCTTGGCGGTGCCGTCCCGCGCCGCCATGAACTCGTAGAGGAAGATGACGACGTTGTACCAGATGCAGAACTGCATGACGACGATCTGCTTCATGAGGCCGCCCGACACGGAGCCGTACATGCCGTCCAGGAGCGGCACGCCCATGATGATGGTGTTGGGCAGCGACGCCACCGAGAAGTTGGTCACCACCCATTTGATCGGCGACGCCGCCGACGAATCCGACGCCTTCTTGCCGTCGCGCTGGCGGCGGAAGTGGGACCAGAACGCCCAGGCCGTGAGCGCGAGCAGCATGACGGCCTTCTGCAGCGTGTCGGCGGCGATGAGGCGCTCGTTCATGTGGTAGGGGTCGTTGGTGGACACCATGTGGAAGATGAGCACGGGGACGGCGTAGAGCGCCACGAAGTGGTTGATCCCCGCGCACTGCTCGTCGGAGAAGGCCTTGAGCCACCGCACCGACGCGTACCCCAGCACCGCCGCCGTGTACAGCGGCGCCATCGCCTCCACGACGTGGTACACCGCGGATCCCGGGATCATGGTTGTCGATCGGCCGGCCTTCAAACCAGCAAGCTGCAAACAATCTAGCGATCGATCGACAACTGTACCTGAAAAACCAAGGAACCTCACTTCTCAGCCTCTCCTCTCCTTAAACCCTCGTCGCTCGAGCTAGTACTAGTGTTTAGTATCTGATTCGTCCTAGCTCGCTAGAACGAGGTTTTGTTTGCTCTCTTGATCGATCGTGTGAAAGATCGATGGAGCACGATCGATGCAACAATGCAAAGTGTATTGTGTTATGTAGTGCGTGAGGCTATAGGTTTTGGCATGGACGTGTATATATAGTGGAAGATTGGCAAGTGTGTCCGGGTTGAGTTGACGCGGCGGAATACGATGGATCCGGTGGCGGTGCTTGACGCACGACTCTGCAACTGCAAACTGCATACAGTATGGTGGTGCCAGGGTTCGCCGATGGTTTTGGATCGCGGAAAAAAGGACGTCAGAAAACCAGCTAGTAAAAAGGCCAGCTAGCTGCAATTACAATTGCATGCGCGCGCGCGCACTGAACTAGTAGCTATAGTTATTGGAAATTAGCTGGGTGCTGACGCCACTAGCAACTCAACACACAAAAGTGACTTGTGTGAGCTCGTGTGCAGTCGTGCTGGGTACCGCGCTGCGCTGCTTAGGAGTAAGTACGGTCAGTTCGTACGTTTTAACGGTGGTGATCCAATTTTTGGACGAAATTTTAACTGTTAGACTGAATGTCTAGGTCGATTTGATTCGCAGCCGTGTCCCGACTGCAGGCCGGGTCCGAGGTTGACCAAATTACCAATGATGCAGCCAGGCACATGCATGCGCAGCAAGCAGCATATGCTGCGTGTTGAATCACATGCATGAGAATGCGAATATCACAGAAACAGTAGGCGATCGAACCCCTATAACCACGGTTTTAAATTCGCTAGTTTCCATATCTCTGTGTGGCCAGGTGTGCTTTTATTCGTTTCTTCGCAGGCAGTCAGAAATTAGACGTCAATGGCTAGCTGCTTGCGGTCAAGCTCACCACGGCACGTGTCTGTTCGTTGCATTAACTGGTACGTACTATACGTCATATACTGTATCACCGCACCAAGTGCTGAAAATTTGACTCCAAACGTTGCGATGCACGCAACTTGCCGTGGAATGTTATGCATCTGTCTTAGCTAGTTCATGCATGGTGCTAACTGCTAAGGTCCTGTTTATATTCATAATTAGTTGCTAATAGTCAGCTAGATAATACGCAAGTTCAAAGCTAAATTAGCTATGATATCTGTTCGAATTACTTTTTGGTTTGAAATAGAGCCGAAGAATGGATGAAAATTGGGAAAGTGGGGCAACAGACAGATGCTCTAGCTGCTACTTTGCTAGCGCACTGGGACATGCGTGTTAGGCCACTCCCGGTGGTATTTGCGTGTGAGTTTTATTTGTATTAAATAGGTTGATACGTACTCCCTCTGTCGTGATTAGCTTTTATCCGGTGTAGCAAAAAATCTTTGAATGTGTCACGTAGGAAATTGTGAATTTAGATGATTTACTCCGCTGAAGAACACGGTCAAAGCGGGACCGAGGGAGTAGGTATTTTTTAATGACATGACAATGCATTTAAGAAGAGAGAAGAAGTCAGTTTCATTGTGATTATCAATTTTTATAAGTCATGGAACTAAATACATATGAAACTATAAAGTGAAATAATTTCATTGAGAGTTTGTGTTTCATCCAAATTTTAGTTTATTTTGTAAGACATTGCAGTTTTGGAAACAATGTTACAAAATTATCCACTTAGCTAGTCTAACCTGAAAACAACGCTATGAAACTATCCACGAGACAGGCCTTAGGTTGCATTAGTTGGTACCTGTGGAGTCTCATAGTATCACCACACGAAGTGAAGCCTAGAATGACCAAATGACTCCAAGCGCTGCAATACATGCATGCTCCTTGCCGTGGAATGCCGTGCCTCTGTTGGCAATGCGTCACGGTACTGAGAACAAAGGGGAATCCAACTGCACATTTTAGCATTTTTAGGCCCCACACCCTCACGCTTGATAGAGGGATAGGGTTTCGAACCCGAGCTCTCCCCTGGCCCTCTCCCCACCGTCGCCGCCGGCGCCCGCTCCCGCCTCCACCACCCCCCGATCCACCGTCCCCCGCCCCGGCTCCGCCGTCCCCCCTCCCCCTCTCCTCTCCTCCCAACCCCATACCTGTGTGCGCGACGGCGCCTGGCGCGCCGCCGCCGCCGCCTCCGATGGATGAGCCAGCGCAGCTCATCACCTCCCCATCATCCGCCTCCCCTGCTCCTCCCTGCTTTGGGGCGGGCGCGCGCGGCCGCAACGGCCGACGTGCCAACGCCGCCGCCAACGGTGGAGCTCGCTGGAGAGCCGGGGACGGGAGCGTGCGCGACTCCCTCGAAGCTCGGAGTGCCGCCGCCTTCTCCGACGTGGAAAACGGGCGCCGACAGACCGTCCCCTTCACGTGCCCCGGCTGGTGCGCCCTCCTCCCTTGACAGCACCGCCCCACTGCCCACCGGGTCTGCGGAATCGTGCGCGCCGGCGACTGCCTCTTTGCCTGTGCCTCCTTCGCCCGGTTCTGTGGGCACTGGCATGAGCTCACCGATGCCGTCGAGGGTGGAAGACGGAAACCGGGTCGTCGTTGAGGACGTCCCAAAAGGAAAAGATGAGGAAGACGTGCACGCCCCCCGGCCTCGATGTTTTCCTTGTCAACCCGTCCACGCCGGCTCCAAGCCCATCACCCTCCCTGTCTCCAACGCCGCGCCTTTCCATTAGAAAGGCCACGCAGCGGGGTGCCCCAAGGCCCGTCGCTGGGCAGGCGGTGACCTCTTCGACGGCATCGAAGTGGAGAAGACGCCAAGCGCCTCCGCCACCCCCTACCTGGATGCAGTTCTTCGCGATCCGCGGCCGCCCCTGGCATTAGCGCAGCCTACGGCGCACCCCCATCCTCCATCAGGGCGCGGTGGTACAGCGGCTGGTCGGCAAGTTGTTGGCCGGAAGTAGGGAAGACAGAGTTGACCGTGCCCGCAGCTGCTACACAGCCTCCTGGCTCGGCCAGCAGAGGGTCGCGTGCCGGCGCGCCAATGCCTCGGGCGCCGCGGAAGGGTCACTGCCCCCAACACAGAGGGATGGCGGGACATACTTCACCGACAGGAGACACGACCCACAGTCGCCCCGACCGTGTCAGGGGGGCATGCCATCGGGGGGGTCAGCCGAAGTGCCGTCAGCCATAGAGGCGCATTCCGACTGACCTATTCGACAAATGTCTCAACTGCCTTTCCACCGCACATCGGGTGGCCACCTGCAGGCTACCCCATCGATGTCTGCGGTGCAAGGGGCTTCGTCATGTTGCACGCGAGTGTTAGCAGCAAAGGCGCGTGGGCGTTCAGGGCTCAGGCGACACACGGTCTTCGGGTCGCTCTGCTGGGCTAGAGCCTCGGGTCCCCTTGACCTTGGGCTTAGGTGCAGGAGGTTCGACGGACTCTGGCAAGGCTATGCCAGAGGTGGACACGCTCTGCAACGGAGGTCGGCGATGACAATGGCGTAGGAGGCGTCATTGTCGTTCAGCAGGTACCGACCCTATGGCATCGGATGGCGACCGGGTCGGCCGCGGGGAGCCAATTGCCGCGCTGATCCTCATGGAGCCCGACCCGCTCACGCTGACGACACGCAACTCCATATTTGTTTGTGGCTTAGCGAAGGACCCGATGCTGGTGGAGCTCGCAGCTTCGCTCAGCGGCACTCAAGCCGTCTTGAGACCTCTAGTCTCCCAGCCGGAGGATGAGACTCCGGGGGCGGTCACCGGTGCTTGCACGCAAGCTCCGTTCTAGCAGACGTTGCGGACACCACCGGTGTCGCCACAGTGGGGGCAGCCACGGGCACTCCCAGGCGGCTGATGTTCGATGGCCCCTCGAGCGTCATCGCGCCCATGGAGGGTGAGGCAGACACTCTTGCCCCGCGAGCGACGGGTCCACCTCCGTTATTGCCGGTGTAGGAGGAGTTGCCAGTGTCGTTTGCCACCAAGGGTGAGGCAGACACCCGCGAGCGACGGATCCGCCTCCTTTAGCGCCAGTGCGGCAGGAGCTGCTGATGTCGTCCGCCACCAACAACGCGACACCCACACCACGTGAAGCTGCTCGCCGTCTAGCTCGGTTCGTCGAGGAGGTGCAGTATCAGCGAGCCCCGCCTTTGATTGCCAGCCCCCCAAAGTAGGTGATGCCGACCAGGCGGCATCCCCCGCCGAAAAGGAGTACTCGGATCGTCACTCAGCTGTTGTCACACATACCGACATCCAAGCGAGGCAAGGTACTGCTCAACATGAGGATAGGCATCGCGCCACCGATGGCAATACCTTCTCCAGCTCCTAAGAGTTTACACGACGCTATTCTCAGTGGGAGCCTGACGTCAAGACATATTGAGGCTCTTTACACGCGTTTCCCTGCGATGAAACATTGGGGCGGTGGAGTGTTCCTCTCAGACGTCGGAGAGGGCGGCGACGCTTTGTAGGTCGCCGCACCGCTTCTTGCTGGTTGTTGTTCTTTATGTAATATCGAACTTTGCTTCTAGTTGCTAGGACGGTCCGGCCGATGTCCGTTAGACCCCTGGTTGTGCTTGTCAAAGCGCGTCGTTGTATGTTTCTCATATTTTTCTTAATATAATGATACATAAACCTTTTGCGTATTCGAGAAAAAACACCCTCACGCTCAATGCCCAGAATTTTGAACTTGATCACAGATCCAACAACTCTAGCCAGTTCATTCTTTCATCGGCATCCTAGCTTCCTCCATTGTTTAGCCCTACCCTTCTCTGTTTTCTACATTTATTGAAACTCAACCGCACCCTCCTAGACCCTGTGTTGATGTCCCTCCAATCGTTTCTCTGATGGTTCTCACCGCCACGGTAGCCCGTGTCTTCCTCGAGCTCGTCATTGAGATACGTCAATCATAGCCCAAACCTGTAAGTTTTGACTTCCCTAGAAACAGTGGTTTGAGTTTTTTTCTTTCTCTGTTTGCCATCTGCTACTATATATTTTCTTCGATAAATAAGAAGATATACAAGTTTGTTGTGTTATATTATTAGATCAGTAGGAGTCAGGAGATAAACCAAATAAACATTAAAGAAGAGGGCTTCTAAAGAGCAAACGACATGCTACTGTTCATTGCGTATTATATATGGCCATGCGGCCCACGGGCCTTCGACACGGTCCACGGCACGGCCTTTTGGCACGGCCGGCATCGTGCCTGTGCCAGCACGGCACGAGGCCCAGTGCCGTGCCTGGGCCGCCACCTCGGCCCATGACACGGCACGGACAAAAGGCCGGCACGGTGATCGGCATGACGCCTGGCCTATTTTTCCTTTTTGAGAATGTCGGCCTGTTAAGAAGTCCCAAATTTCAGCCCAATACAAGCCTAACCCTAGCCAACCCCTCCGGCCTCCCTCCCTAGTCCCCAATCCCCACCACGCGAGCACGGAGCCACCGCCCGCCGCCGCGCCGCCTCACCTCGATTCCTAGGCATGCTCGAGCGCCGCTGCCCCTAGTCGTACTCGAGCGCGCCGGCCACGGCCTCAAGCTGCGGCGGGACGCAACGCCATACTCAAGCGGCGTCCTCAAGCTCCGGCGCCTCCGTCTCCCCCAATCATGACTCTCGAGCATGCCTCCGGTGTCCGGTCCTCCTCCCTCGATCCCCTCCCCCCCCCCCCCCCGCTCTCTCTCTCTCTCTCTCTCTCTCGGAGTCTCCTTGCACGACGACCCGAAGCTCCATCGCGTCGCACCGTCGCCGTTCCTTCTTCCCCAGCACGCCACTCCTTCTTCCCCGCTTCGGCACTACCTCCGGCCAGCGCGCGCCGGCAGCGGCTCCCTCGTGCGCGTCCGCGCGGCCGTCTCCGTCCCCCCCTCCTGCTCTCCCTGCCTCCAACTCCAACCATTTCCATGCCTCGACCTCGGGACTCGGCAGTGAGCGCGCGACGGCCCTGGTTGGGAGCTTGGCATGGCGGCACGGCAGGCACGATCCAACGGCCCATGTGTTGTGCCTTGAGCCGAAGGCCTGGCCCATGGCACGGCCAGGCACGGCACGGACGGCACGGTGGCACGCCGCGACACGACGCAGTGCCGTGCCGGCATGACACGGTGGCCATATATATTGCGTATTACTGCAAACTGTTCTCCGGTTAAACTTAGAGGAGCGAACAGAGGCGGTATGTTCGTCATCTAAAACCCACAAAACCCTACTGTACAGGTTATGCGTTTACTGTATGTCCCAGGCTCCCAGACAATGCGAGTGCGTTGCCGTTCCAAAAGTTAAAGCAAGAGCAAGCACCTAGAACCTCACTTTTGTGTAGTCCAGTTTGAAATTCTTGACGAAATATCCTATATATAGAAAATATATAGACATATCGGCTTCCAATCCAATAACAATGATGATGATTATTCCACCGAGAGAATACTTCTTGTCCCCGTACCGTACATTTTGCCACGAAACTTCTCCGTTACTACTATCATTACTATGTCAATTATCGGCACCAGATCGATTGATTAGCACACTCTACTTGGTCGATCGATCGACCAACCGTTGCTGCTAATAGTGGGCATGCCAGTATACTAGCTCCTTGCAATAAACAGAGAGAGAATCATATGCAGGTGCAGATGGGAGCCGACGTGTTTTCAACCCAGACAACAGCAAGTCTAAGCCTGCTTTCTGCCCTGGCGCGAGAGCTGTTTCGCGAGGCGCGCCCCAGTTTCTCCCCTCCCCGGCCCCGGCCGGAAAAGAGGTCAGGTCAGCCGGCGCCGGCGGCGGCCACTTGGGCACTATGGCCGGCTGTGGGACGGACGACGCTGCTGGGTGCGTGCGACGGGTCCAGTCCGTCGACCGTCGTACGTACGTTGCGAACCAGCCGCCAGATGCCGAGAAATGACCACGATCGTGCCTCACCTTTTACGGTCTGCCATTACCACGAGCGCTTTTTTTGAGTTCAAAAAAAAAAAAAGATCGGGAGGACCCAAAGAATAAACATCGTCACCCGGTTCACACCATGTGCCTTTTCTCCTTTGTCTTTGTGAATGGTGGAGCACATATATAATTTTTAATTTTGTTCACAAATAGCAAAGAACTAGCAAAAACAAAAGTTCTTTTGGCCTCTCGTTGCTAGTACAGTACTTCATCATTGTATATTCCAACTACGCAAAACGGCAGACTATATAGTTTTGTTTAATTTGATAACTACTGCAGACTATAGTAAACACTGAAAGTCTGAAACGTTTGCAATTGCATGCCATATACTCTAGCTAGTACGTGTACGTAGCGTAGAACGAGAGAAGTGTGGCTGGCCGGCAGTGTTTAGCACAGCCAGTAGTAGACTGGAATGTGTGTTTCCCGAAACGTGTGTATTTATGGAAGACTGAAAGAACGCTTTGTGTTAAAAGGAAAAACTTTCAACGGGAAATTCTGCTTCTTCTCGTCAAAGAGAAGAACCATGGCATGCAGGTGCAGAGCCTTGAACGGAGTTGGTGGATTCATACTCGAGAATAGAGTCGGCGACCACACTGAACCTTGGGTTTGGAACTGAGGATCGGGTTTGGACTTTGGAATGGAATCTACTGACTACTGCTACTATAGCTTGCTTGAACGGGCCGCGAATGCTGACAGCAGTTAGGCAGGGCCGAGAATGACGACGTCCTTAAGGGTTCATTGTTTGGAGGCCCAGATCGAACACACACGGCGCTCCTGCAACTAGGCCACCTTCTGGGCCACTGATCTCTTATGGGCCTCCAGGCTCCGGCTATAGTTACGTAAAGCCTGCAGAGAAATCGAAGGCACAAAACGATGATGCTTTCCCGCTTCCCGGGGTCATGGTCTAACCGCACGGAATTAATACGGCACAAGCCGCAAGGTATACTGTACAAACCCGTCCGGCAATAAGCAAGCTGGCAGCGGCGTTCGATTATTGCGGCCCAAACGCAAGGGGGTTCAACGCGGATCATGTGAGCTGGGTCCGTGCAACTGCAAGCGCCTTCCCGAGCTACGCTTCCAAGTAGTACAAATGGAGCGCCACTGAATCCACCTCTTTTTCTCTCTGAAATTGAACTGATTCATGTAGAACTTATTCTATGAGTTCATGAATTCTAAACCGATGCTCAAGAGATCTGGTTGATTATTTGCTACTAGTCTGTCTTAAATTGTAGTTCGTTTAACTTTTTTATCTCAAGTTTGACCATCTCGTTTTATTGAAAAATTTATTCAAAATATCATTTCTTTTGTTGTGGCTTGCTTTATTAACAAAAGATCTTTGAAAATGACCAAAATTTAACTAGTTTTGCTTAAATTTTTTAAATAAGACGAGTGGTCAAACTTGAAGTCAAAAAAAGTCAAACGAACTATAATTTAAGACAGAGGGAGTATATGAATTACTAACAACAAGGCTATGACCCTCAACTGAACGGTACCGTAGATCAACGGGAGTTCAAGCTGTCATCAGAGTAAACGGATGTACTGACTACTGAGTAAGGTTCTCCAACGGAATTCAGGCTGCAGACCGTCACTTGACTATCGATAAACTAATGTCTTGTGCTAAAGTTTGCTACCAACCAGCAGCTGCAGATGTTTATAGCAGAAGAAGGCTGTGAGTCGGACGATGTACCGCAAGTGAGCCTACCGTCTATTGGTAGTGGTATATATATAACCATAATGTTGAGCCTACCGTCTGTTGGTAGTGGTATATATAACCGTATTGACTCTTACTGGCATAGTGACGTCACAGTTTGGTGACAACCACCCCACCGCCCACATGACGAGCAGAAGAACCTGCAGACCCGTTGCAATTCTCAGTAGAGTGGGCCTTATTTTTAACACTACAAGGGAGAATCACCCGAAAGGGTGCTTTGTCTGTTTCTCCTTCTCATTTTTCACTCTTTTTCTTAAGAGAATCCCAATCTAGAATCTCTAAGAATGTGATGGAGAATTTTAAGAGAATCCAGAGCCCTGCTAAACTATTAGGCATCTACACTCCTGTAGAATTCACTACAGCTAATGATTGATTCCCAGCAACAAGTGATGAAATGGATGCTGATGCTCCCGCAAACAATCAGTTCTTCAGATTCCCAGTTGGACTCAATCCAACCAATGGGAAGGAACAAGGCGTGGAATTTCAGTGCAGACACTTCGGACTGATCCAGAAAGCGTGAGACAAGTAGAAGAAAAAATAGACTCAGCTGCGAATTTCAGTAAAGATCATTCCATATATATTCCAAATTATAAGACATTTTGGCTCTTCTATCACATTTCTTATACATTATATGACATTTTGTCTCTTATAGATATATTTCTTCCATTATGCATCTAGACATAGTGTATATTTAAGTGCATAGCAGATGCAATGTTTCAAAAAGCCATTTGATTGCCAATTGAAGTACTGATGTAGAGTTCCCTTCACTAATTGAATACAGTACAGATTGGAAAAGAATAGCAAAACAAAAGTATTGGCTCCAAAAAAAGAAAAGTGACATTGTGAGATCCAAGTTTCTTCTGGTCCAACAGGCAGATCTATGTCCTGATGCTCCCTACACAACAAATTTCTCAAGACTCATCACAAGAACAACCAATGGTGTTAGGCGTGAAAGCATCAAACTGTGGTCAGCTCCGTGGAAATCATCCATAAACACAACAAAATGAACGTTGATGTTCCATAAACACAACAATCAATGCTTCAGATTCCCAGTTGGATTCAATTGACACTTTGGACTGATTCAGGAAGCGTGAGACAAGACAAGTAGAAGAAACAGGCTCAGCTACGAAGTTCAGTAGCTACGAAGTTCAGTAAGATTATTTTCCATATACATCCGTTCAAAATTACAAAACGCTTTTGACTTTTCTAGATACATTTCGCATAGCAAAAACAATGTCTTAAAAAGCCAAAACATCATGTAATTTGGAATGGAGGGAGTTGTAGACAGTAGTACCATGTGATTGTCATTTGAAGCACTGATGTAGAGTTCCCTTCATTGAGTGAATACAGTACAGGCGCTGGGAAGGGACAAAAAGAAATGGAAAAAGAATAGCAAAACAATAGTATTGGCTCCAAAAAAGAAAAGTGACATTGTGAGATCCAAGTTTCTTCTGGTCCAGCAGGCAGATGTACGCCCTGATGTTCCCTACACAACAAATTCCTCAAGAATCCCCACAAGAACAACAAATGGGGTTAGGCGTCAAAGCACCAAACCGACGTCAGCTCCGTAGAAATCAAGCCACCAATTTTCAGATGGTGTTTGCACCAGGTCTCCTGTCCAATGTCCCGAGATAATTAGAGCAATAAAAACTAACAGCAGCACTGAGAATATAAAACTTAGGCATTGGATTCCTGTAATCAGTTCTCCAAAAGTGCACTTGTTTTGCACTAATGGATCCAATTTTTGATGTATTAATTAACGAGACAAAACAGTCGAATCATAGCAATACAGAACAATTTTGCTCAGGCCACGTTTAGATCGCGAAAAAAAATGAACCTGATAAATAGTACCATTTTCGTCTTATTTGATAAATATTGTCCGATCGTAGACCAACTAGGCTCAAAAGATTCATCTCGTGATTTTGAACTAAACTGTGTAATTAGTTATTTTTTTACCTATATTTAATGCTCCATGCAAACAGCTAAAGTATTGATGTGATGGAGAGAGAATAAAAAAATTATAACTTTTGGGGTAAACTAAACAAGGCCTCAGTGTTTAAGTGGTAGTAACAGCTAGAAGTGGCCAAAAAGAGACAAAAAAAAAAATTGCTCATATATTTTTTTTCCACATGTTCGACACAAAGCTTGCATCTTTCCCGTGCTTATTTGCCTTGCTACCACCAGATCAAGTCGATCAAAGACAAGAAATGAACAAATTTTGCATCAAACTTGTAAGACACATTTGGAGTACACTAGGCAGGCAGGGGGGCGGGCTGGGTTGAGAACCGACCGAATCCGGCGAGGTCGCTAGGCCTGGTTGTCAGTCTTGCGGTCGGCGTGCGAGTCGCGCTCCTGGAGCTGCAGCAGCGAGCCGGCCTCCTCGTCGGCCTGCGCCGCCTTCTTCTGCGCCTCCTTGGCCTTGAGCGCCTGCAGCTTGACGTGGTTGTAGTAGCCCACCCCGAGGAAGGCGATCCCGTAGCCGAAGAGGTTGATGGGTGTGACGGTGTCGCGGATGACGGACCAGGAGAAGGCGATGAGCAGCCAGTCCTTGACGACGCCGGCGACGTTCATGGTGAGGGCGGACGTCTTGCCGACGAGCAGGAAGACGGCGAGGTTGAGCGCGAAGGCGCAGAGCGAGTTGGTGCCGAAGACGAAGAGGTCCGGCTGGAAGCTTCCGACGGCTCGCAGCCTGGGCAGCTCGACGAAGACCCAGGGCACGACGAGGAAGGCGAGGCAGCAGGGCGCGACGTAGTAGAGCGAGGTGATTGGGTTGAGTGATATGCCCTTGGAGGTGAGGAGGATCTGGATGAGGACGAGGCGCGTGGCCTCGAATGCGACGGCGGCGAGCTGCAGGGCGACGCCGCGGGCGTCGAAGCGTGCCTCGCCGTAGGCGGCAATGGCGACGCCGAAGGAGATGGAGAGCATGTTGAGCATGGCGGAGGACTTGAAGGTCTCCTTCTTGAAGAGCACCCCGATGGAGTAGACGGCGACGGGCATGAGCGCCTTGAGCATCTGGATGAAGGAGACGGAGAGGTAGATGTAGGCGGAGTTGGAGAACCAGAGCGAGAGCGAGTAGAGCGCGCCGATGGGCACGACGGAGGAGACGTAGAGCTGCGACGTCATGGCGGGGGAGGACGGGAGGTCGACGACGCGGAGGACGCGGACGAGCGCGACGGCGAGCGAGGAGCAGAAGGCCATGTGCACCATGGTGAGGGAGAGGGGGAAGGGCCAGTTGTACATCTTGGGGTCGAGGATGTACTTGTTGTAGACGATCACGGAGAAGGAGAGGAAGATCCACACCGCCACGTACATGTACGAGATCAGGACCTTGCGGATCACCGACTCCGACATGCCGCCGGCGTCGCCGGCGCCGGCGCCGCTGGCACCGTCCTTGCCCATGGCTGGCCTCTGCGCCCCGCGCTCCCTCGCGCTGCTGCTCCGGGGAGGGGGCGCGGAGGCGGTGGATCTCGACTCTCGAGTGGGTCGGGAGATCTGGAAGGGAGGAAGTGAGGGCGGGAGGAGGAGGCGGATCTGGGACTGGGTGCGCGGAGGTAGGTGACGGGGGGATTTGAGCGGGCGGGCAAGGAGGGAGGGGGGTTCTTGCAGACTTGGACGGAGTGGGGATGCTGGCCACGTGGATAATTACGTTGATGCTTTGGTGGAATTTTTTAGAGGAGCTTCTGTTTAGTAAAGGGTGTTTTGACTTGTTTTCTGGCCCCACTCGGGTTTTGGATTCACACTTCAGAGGCAAGAGAGCTTCTTCATGCCGTGTCCGCCGATGTCCTGGCCTCCTGGGCCGTGGCAAGTGGCCTCGGAACGAAAATGCTCCAAGACACTTTTGGAAGAAAGGATTTCATTTAGGCAGAAATAAGAAAACTAGCAAAGTGTCCGTGTGTTACGACAGGATCCAATACAGATTGAAATGAGACACTGTATCATGCACGATTCTTTCTGAACTCTAGTCATCATGTTTGCATGAATCGTCTAGCTTTTCTTACTTCTTTTCTATATATATTCACGCATTGCATGCTTCATGTCGTTCCTAGTCAAGTTAAAAAAACAGATCGGAGTGTGACTCGGACACATAAAGCTTGGTTCTGCTGTTTCGGAGATTTTTTTTGGCGAGACCGAGCTAGGCTAGGATAGCGGATGAAAAAGAGGGCACAAGGAAATTTTGGTGATTTGTCATTAGGTATAGATTTGTAAGGAACGAAATATTCAAATTTGAATCCTACATGGTTTGCAAATAGAGGAAAGTTTATAGAAAGATGTCTTCGAAAACAATGTATTGTAGTAAAACAAAAATACCCTAAACCGTAGGAATTCGAAAGATATTGTTGGGAAACATTCTTTGTTCCAATGCAAAGGCCTCATAGGAATTTTTCCTATACAAAATGGTTTTTTTAATTTTTTTGTGTTTCTCTCCAATCCACAAGGGGATGAGTGTTGACTATGGATGCAGATGGGAGGGGGGATCTCTTAATCCTTTCCATTTTTGCATTCAATCATTAGAAAAAGGTTACCATTACAATGGTCGAGAACGGAAAAAAATAACATGATATGTGAGTAACAAATATACACATACACAGGAGCTGAAAACTTAAACTAGGATCACGATAAGGCTTAGTGAGCCATTAGGAGCTTTGTTAAAGTGCGAAGAACATATTTTGGCCTCTCTCAAGAGGAGTATCTAAATTCTTAAACTAATATTTATCAAGAAAACATAAACAAAGATTGTCAGAAGAAAAAAAAATGCCCAAACTTAACCCGGATATCTCAAATATGAGTCGATCCGTCTAAAAACAAATTGAACACATATTCTCACTTATTGCTCTGTTTTCACTATTTCTGAAATCACGGGACAAGGCATAATGTGGAATTCGTCTCATCCATTTTCAAACATCCCTTTTTTTTTTTTACTTTTTCGTGTAATATGGGGGGCTCATTTCGTTGGTTTTCAACCATAATTGTACCAATAAAACACAAATAGAAGTAGAAAATATGACAACTTTGAAATAAATACACATTTGTTTATGAAAACAAGAAACTTTTCTTTTTTAAAAAAATCCGTTACCCATTTTTTTTTTTGAGCAGGTCCGTTACCCATTTGTGTGCATATATACTTGTCCCAGTGCCAGATCTAGGACCCAGGTCAGGTAGGCTGCAGCCCACATATATATGTTGATTATTATAGTTAGCTAAAGAGAAAATAAGCCAATATAGAAACATAATTAGCTCGGTGTAAATGACAACTCCTACAAAGATAGTTTTCATGCTCAAGTTTTTTTCGCGCACAATTTAACATGGTTAGCCCGATCGAGCCTTATCTGTTCCAATGTCAACCCGAGGTCACTGTTTCCCTCTCCCAACAGGATATGCAGCCTGTCTGCGTGTGCTCTCAACATCTCGGTAGGTCGTTTGATTCTTCTTTTAAGGGGACGGCAGGTGGGTTGCAGATCCGAGCGAAAGTTTAATAGTTTGCTCATCGTGTGTTTAAAAGTCTGAAATAACATACGAGTCTGTCTAAACAAACACAAGTTGCCTGTCTATTTCTTCTACTGTCACCCTGTCTATCCTCGAGACAAAGAAATTTTTTTTTTTTTTTTTGACAACACGAGACAAAGCAATTGACATGCTCAAATCCTATCGTGGCCGCATGCAACCGTGCAATAGAGCCCTCTTTGTTTAGATCGGTCTTCTTCCTGCTGTCACCTGATCATTGCGCCGACGTGGTTACAGTTTACTTGATGCCTAGGCACTTTGACATTCAGGTGCTGTCGTAAGGAAAGTTTCCCAAGATTCTTCTGTCAGTGGCACTAACATGCTTGCACAAGTTCTTTAGCACGGAAAAGGGCAGGCAGTCAGCTGCTTTACAATCGCTCGCAGTGTGAATCAACAACACTGGCATTGCAAATTCTGCAACAGTATCCATGAGAGTTTGTGCGGCAGCGCCGGAGTCGAGTCAAGATGCCCGCCACCGAAACCGGGCTACAGCTCAACTGAACGAGTGCGCGTGTACTTGTGCCATCTTGGGAAGGTCCATCTCCACCGCTCAAGAATGGAGAATGGACAGCGCCGAAATCATGACGCATCCGACGACCTCAGCGTAATCTAATGCGGTCGAAACTGGCGTCAGACGTCCTTGGTTGGCCTGGTCTCACTTGACGCGCATGAACTTGGCAACTTACGGTGTGAACCAGAAAATCCCCGTCCAGAGTCCAGACTCCATACAGATACAGCCAGCCATACAGGGACCTGGCCGGCCGATGAAAAGTCGGATGTTGGAATTGCAACAGCAGCATGGGCCCTTGCCCTTGAAACGCCTCTCCAATCCAATGTGACTAGCTGACAGGCTTCCGGCCGTCCAGGATCTCCAAAAATGTGTCATGTGTGTGTCCCTCACCTAATTCAGACGGGAACCCTTCCCTTCTTCCACACAAAGCGTTAATTAAGCGTGGACCTCATGGATCCGCCCCACCAAACCGGACCGAACTTCCCCTCCCCCGTCTCCGTTCTCCCCCACCGTGCCGAACCCCAGGAAGTGGACCACTCAGAAGACTCGCGGAGCGACACTGACACGCGCGCGCCGTGTTGGCAAGCCGCCCCGCCGAGCGAGCTTGTCCGCGTCCGCGTGGGAAAATAGAGCCCAGTTTGGTGCGGTTCGGCGAGCTGGCGAGAGTGACGCCGAGTCGCCGACGGCCTTGGCGGCTACCGCGAGACCGTGGTGCAGCGCAGGAAAAAGGATCTGCATTGCATTGCATTGCATGTGGTGGACCGGATAGAGGTCCCTCCTGTAGTCTCCTCCCCCGGGCCGACGAGATGGGATCTGGCTCGATCGGGGCGGGGCATCGTTCTCGGCTTGGTTTTTTTCCGTTCCTTCAGCGCTTGTGCAGTTGTGCTGCCGTACTGGCATATTCCCACGTGAACGCACCGGCGATTGCCAGGTACCCTTGCATGATTATTGGCCGAGACAGTGAGACTTTTTTTTTTTCTCGAATCCGATCCCTGGAAAACGAGATGCAGGACCAGGCAGCTAGCTGCACCTTTTGGGCGTTCCGTTCGTCAGAAGCTTCAGTTCAGAGCTGCAGTGAACAGACCGAGAGCTCTTGTTTTATTTTATTCTAGCATTGGACAGAGCCAATCCAAATATCCAACCAACACTACTACAAGATGATGATGATGTGCGTGACCGAGCAACGACGGCGTTCAGGGATCAATAGCACAGTGGTAGGCTCTGTATGGTTAAGGAAGCGTTGTCTGTCTCTGGTGAGTGGTGATACATGTAACGTGCACAGGAGGGAAATGAAATTGTTGACAGCAGCTGAGCACCAAGATGGAGCATTTGTTATGTATGGATGGATCCACTAATAACGAAAGCTTCATGGAGACCTCAGACCTGGGACGCAGCCGAGCTCTCTTTAGTTTCGATCGCCGTGACGAGGACAGTGTACCCACCAGTCCACCACTCAAGAACCTGCTGCTGACGCTGATTCGCTGCAACTGCAACACTCAATGCAAAGTTTCCTTCAACAGTTCGCATCGCATGCTCTGTTTCTGTTGCCTGATTGATGCACATAGCATTTCCGCTGCATGGCCAAGACTGTTATGTTCATTGCCTTGATCAGTGTCTGCACGTCCACGACGGGGGGAGTAATTTTCTGCATTTATTTTGTCCGTCAGGACAGGGACAACCAACATGGCGCTGCCCCATTATCGTTTCCCTTCACTAGCTGGGTGGATTTGTCAGACGCTTGACTCCGGTCCACAGAGCTGAAAGGTACGATGGAACCATAACGAAAGCGATCGATCCTACTCCTATCTTATGCCGTGCAGCGTGGGTAACAAGTGATGGCGCATCGTCAGTCAATCTGGTGTAGCGGACTAGCGGTAGCTTGGGATACTGTGCATTCAACAGCCTCAGCCATCAGGTCGATGCTCATCGCTTCATCAGCAGTCATCAAAATCCTACACAAGCTACAACTCTGCTGTGACCGCTAACAACAATTCCAAGCCCCGTGTGTGCAGCAAACAAATCGAGTAGAGTAGAATCTAACGGAGCAAGACAGCTCAACCTGATGAGCATTTGTTGAGCTAGAGTTCAGTCGCCGACTCCATGTTCCTTGCATTGGATGAGCATTTGATTTCTTTGTATGGAACATATGTTATCTCCTGTCCAAATTTTCTTTTCAACCTACAACTTTGATTCATGGGGCGATGTCTTCCTTCAGGCTTTGCAGGCGTCTTCTCTGACGCTGGCGGACGGTGGCTGGTGGGGAATGGCGAGGTGCCCGGCAACTGGTTTCGACTGCCGCCTGGAGAGAAAAGCCTGAGTTTTTATTCAGCCTCAGCCCACGACCTGTGTTAGTGAGAATTACTTGTAAACCAGTTAAATTCGTATGAGATTCATTGTTCCCAACTAGATTCTGTGCTCAATTGGTATCGGATTGCCTTCGATCCTCGGCGGGTTCTGCGTCGCCGATGAGTTCGCGGTGCGTCGACGAGGCCGCCACACTGGATTCTCAGCCGGATTACTTGCTTCGCCCGCAGTACCAGACAAGGGAGCAGAAGAGGATTCTCACCATGGAGGGGCAGATTAGCGACCTCACCAAGCCATTGGAGGGGATGGAGGCGCGGATCGGGAAGAGGATTGATGACAAGCACCACTCCGTCAAGGAGAGCCTCGAGGCCAACTCTCTCGTGCTCAAGGAACTCTCTGACTGGAAGCCTCAAGTGCAAGCTGATGTCTTGGAGTTGCAGAGCAACCTCCGCGATCTCTCTTCCAAGTTTGCGCGCATGGTGGAGCAGCAGGAAGAGGCTGGCAACCCTGCTTACAAGGTGTTTGATGTTGAGCACCTGAGCATCCCACCGCGTGCTGGTGGATCTGAGGTATTTCGATCTGCTACAACTTCGCCTCGAGGAGAGAGTCCCAGTGGTGAACACGCAAACCGGAATGTGGGAAACGGTCTGGTATTCACCGTTGCTCCTACACTGGGCTCTGGTGAGAAACGCCCTGCTGCACATGATGCATCTGCTATACCTAGTTCATCTCATGCTTTGGTTACTATTCCTGGTCCATCCGCTACACCAGTTGTTATGCCACCATTCTTATACAGTAATCCTATTTATGCTGATGCTCGAAATATGTCAGTTAATCATGCTTTACCTTTGAGTGAGTTCCCTGAGTTTGATGGCACTAGTCCAAAGGTGTGGGTCAGGAATGCTGAAATCTAGGATTGCATCTCTGAAATTTGTTGGTAATGCTAAGTTCTAGGCACAGTCACTTGACACACCTGCACATCAATTGTCCTGGAATTAGTTAAGCAAACTGATCTGTGATAGATTTGAAAAAGATCAACACAATATTTTGCTTAGGCAATTTTTTAGAATCAAGCAAACTGAGGGGGGTGGCAGATTATATTGAGAGATTTGACTCTTTAGTGCATCAAATTTTAGCTCATGATCCTCAGTTTAGCATGGCAACTATCACTAATAGATTTGTTGATGGGCTGAAGGATGAGATTAGAGCTATTGTGCTTGTTCACAGTCCACCTAATCTGGATGTTGCTGGTTCTCTGGCTCTTAGAGCAGAAGAAACTACAAAAGATGCACCTTACAACCAAAAGAGAGATTTTAAGAAATCTGATTCTAGATCTTTCAAGTTTTCTGGTAAGCATGTAGCATCTACTTCTGTTAACCCAGTTCAGAACTCTTCTAGTAAGAAACAAACTGAGGCAGGCAAAAACAGTGATGATAAGGCCTCTACTCCGATGCAGTATAGAAGAGCCAAAGGATTGTGTTATAAGTGTGGACAGAAGTGGCATCCAGGTCACAAATGTGCAGCTCAGGTCTCTTTGCATGTGGTTGAAGAGATGTGGGATTTCATGGTAAACAATGTGCCAGTCCCTAAACCAGTACTAGTTGAATCAGATGAAGACTCTGATACTGATGAGCTTTGTGCTTTGTCTGCCAATGCACAATTTGGCACAGATCACCCCAAGAAAATTGTTAGAATGTTGGGTAGAGTGGGTGGCAAGGATGTGATTATTCTCATTGATTCAGGTAGCACTCATACTTTCATCAGTGAAACTTTGGCATCTCGATGGAGAGAGTGGGTACCTCTAGATCATCCTTTGACAGTGCAAGTGGCCAATGGTCAGTTATTACAATGTACTCATCAAATCATAGCATGCCCTATTTGGATCAGTGGTTATGCTTTCCAGTTACCACTCAAAGTGTTACCACTTCACTGTTATGATATCATTCTGGGAATGGATTGGCTGGAACAGCACAGTCCCATGAATGTAGATTGGAAAGAGAAGTGGATGTCTTTTGATTATTAGGGTGGCACTGCTGTGTTACAGGGCATTCTACCTCAGGCCGCCTCTTGTTCATCTATTAGCTCTTCTGATTTGGCTGTCTTGGATAATATAGATCAAATCTGGTGTTTATTGGACCTGAATGCAGTTGATATGAGCAAGAACATGTGAACTAAACCTCTTGAAATCCAAAAACTTATTGATGAATTTGCTGGCTTATTCTTGCCTCCCAAAGGTTTACCACCAAAGAGGTTAGCTGTGCACTCAATCCCTCTGGTACCTGGTGCTCAACCTTTTAGGCTCAGACCTTATAGGTACAATGCTGCCTAGAAAGATGAGATAGAAAAACAAGTCCAACAACTCCTGGATAATGGCTGGATCCAAGAAAGTCAAATCCCATATGCATCTCCTGTTTTGTTAGTGAAGAAAAAGATTGGAGATGGAGATTATGTGTTGACTATAGAAAACTAAATGCCTTGACAGTAAAGAATAAGTACCCTCTGCCTATCATTAATGAGTTATTGGATGAGTTAGTAGGAGCTAAATGGTTCACAACTCTGGACATTTGAAAGCTCCTTTGTGGTTTTGGCTAATTGATGACAAACCTTGTTGCTAATGGATTTGCTAAGTGAATGTAAACAAGAGTAGCAACATGAGATGAGGAGCTAGGTGGCATGGATGACCACAAGATCATGGTGATCGACTTGGTGCACATGTTGACATGATCGATCTCCAAAGAATTCAAGGCGAGCCCATGGAGATCAAGGCAAAGGTTTGCTTAGGGCTTTCCGGTGTAGTGATCTAGACGCTTAGTGAGCGTGATCACATTTAGGATAAATGCCGTACTATCAAGAGGGGAAGTCACAGTTTATCGTGTCGTGCAAGTGCCTCCTAGGTCTATTCTTTGAGCATATGCATTAGGATCTAGAGCACTAACATAATTGCCGGGAAAATTGTTGGAAAAGAGAGATGGTGACACTTGGATTGGAAAACTTCTTTGATCCTTTGTGTTTTGGATCAAGAGGTTATATGGGTTGTGTAGCTCTCTGAGTAAGCTTTCCATAGAGTCTAAGATCATCGAAAATAGAGTTCAGAGCTAAGAGTTATGCCCGTTTCAGTGTGGGTTGGTGCTGGACCAGTGGAAGTTCTGGTGGGCTTGGACCGGAAGTTCTGATCAGCCTAGTCCGAGCAACCATGCGCCCCGAATAACTTCCGGTTCACTACCGAAAGTTCCGGTGGAGTTCCAGTGGACGACCGGAAGTTCCGGTTAAGTGACCGAAAGTTCCGGTAAACGTCCCTAGTGTGCGTTTTTCTAAAGAATCATTCGCAATGGCTACATTTGCTCTGACTGGAAGTTCCGGTGGGGGATCCACCAGAAATTTCGGTAGGCCTCCTAAATTTGAATGTAACGGCTCTATTTTGAGTTGGGCTTATAAGTAGCCCCATGGCCGGCCATGGGGGGCTCTCTTGCCCATTCTAACATCCTAGAGCATCCTTTGAGCGGAAGAGACTCCCTCCACTCCTCTTCTTGCATTGTTGCTTCATCCAAAAGAGAGAGAGTGAGATTCAAGTGCATTTGTTTAGTGTTTGCATCTATAGGCATTTGTTCTTCGTGATTGCTATGAATTTCTTGTTACTCCTGGGTGATTTCTGTCACCCTAGATAGCTTGGAGCAGCTGCGGTGGTTGAGCTCGAGTGGGTGATTGTTCGAGGCCACACTGGTGATTTGTGAGGGGTTCTTGAGCCTTCCCCATGGGAGATCGCAATTGGATACTCTAGTGGATTGCTAGTGGCTTGGAGGATCCCCATCTTATGTTGATAGTGCCGCACCCAAGGCTTTGGGGTTGGCTTTCCAAAGCCATTTAGCGGGCACATCTCAAGTGGGTGCATCACCACAACGAGGACGTAGCTTGCCGGGAAGCAAGTGAACCTCGATAAAAATCATTGTGTCATTCTTGATTACTCAGGTCTTTCTCTTGTGTGATTGTGATTGTGATTGTGGTGATTGCCTCATCTCCTCTACAACGTCGGTATAAAGATTAATCTCTTGCTCATTTACATTCTTGCAATATATCTTATCTTGCTTGTGTATGGTCCTAAATGGCTAGAGGGGGGTGAATAGCCTATTAAAAATTCTACAAACCACTAGACAAAATTTGATTAGTATAACAAATGGCGTAAACGCGGTTTTGCCTAGCCTATATTAAGAGCAAGCCTCCTAGTGACAATTCTAATATATTATGATCTCTATGTCATGCAAAGACTATGTCACTACCTTCTAATCTATTTAGCTATCAATATAATCTATTCTACGCAAGCTATACAATATGAATATATATAATAAAGTAAATACAAGGGGTAGGATAGCAATTTTAATACCGACGGTGGAGTGAAGTTGTTGCCAATCACCAAGATGATATTCAATCGATCACAATGACAACAATATAAATATATCGATGAAGAACCAATCACCAGGAGACAAGAGATGACACAATGATTTTCTCCCGAGGTACCAACAAGCTAGTCCCTGTTGTGTCGACCTCCACTTAGATGGTTCCTTGGTGTGACCCTCAAGCCACTTGCCCCGCAAGGCACTCCCCCTCAAGGGAACCGTAAGACACCACTCTCAAGCGAGGTAACTCAATGACACGAGCAATTTACTATAGTTGCTTTTGGCGCTCCGCCGAGGAAAAGCATAAGAACCTCTTACAAATCAATACCGGAGGTGGGCAAGAACAATCACCAACTCTTTCCAACGCCTTGAACAATCTCCAAGCCGGCTAGGTGATGGTGCTCACCAAGAGTAACAAGAAATCACCGGCCAAACGACTCACAAGTGCCACTAGATGAATCAACTCATGCAATGCACTTCGAATCACTCAATCTCACTCAAGATTAGCAATCAAGCAAGAGAGATGAGTAGGAGGGAGAAGCTTTAGCTCAAAGGATGCACAAGAGTGTTAGAAATGCCAAGAGACCTCCCCAAGGGTCGGCCACCTTCTATTTATAACTCCTCAAGTTGAAACTAACTGTTAGCCAAAGATTCCCCTCGAGTCAGCACGGCAACAAGCACCGGACACGTCAGATGGAACCGCCGGACGCGTCCAGTGCATTCACCATCCACGTGCCAAGCCGCTCGTTCAAAAACTAGTCGTTGGGCCGCCTACGATATACGCGCCTGATGGAACTGCCAGACGCGTCCGGCGTGTTCACCATCCGCGCGCCAAGACGCTGGCACGCCAGACGCGCCAGCTCCACCGAGTGCCGGACGCGGCCGCGACACTGTTCAGCATCCGGCGTTTGAAACAGCTACGCCTCGTGCCAGCTAACGCCAGCTAAATTAAACGCGCTAGACGCCGATGCCGGACGCGTCCGCCGCGCATCGGACGCTACTCAGAGTTGACCGTGCGCGGGGCCGTCCGTCGGACGCCAGAGCCGGACGCTGCGCCGGACGCACTCCCACGTCCGGCCAGTGCTCCGGCCAGCGAGCCAGCGAGGCTGCCTCAACCTCCATGCGCCGAACGCACCCGGACGGCGTCCGGCACTCCGGTGCGCCGAGTCCACCGCTTAGAAAATACATTTTCAAGTCCGTGACGACGCCAACTTTTTCTCACATGCTACCCAACAAGTATACCAACTTGAGCACGAGAGTTAGCATGATTTCAACACAAATTTGCATTCGGCGCAATAGAAAATATGCATCTAATTTTCTCAAAAACGCCGAATCGAGCGGTTACCAAACCCAACTCAACCCTGCAAACACCATCACCTTTGCAAATGTGCTAAACTCCATCTTGTGACATCTCCATGTGCATGTGAGTTAGCATTTTCCAAGCCATTTTCCAAAGGATTTTTATCGCGCACTAGATCCTAAATGCAATCACATGAAATGATGGAACTAGTGGCACTCATGAACCGAAATACCGAAGATCTCCCCTCTTCATAGTTCGGCTATCAATCCTAAACCACTCACACCCTCTATGGTGTCTTGAGTGCGAAACAAAATGGCCCTATAGGTTATACCTTTGTCTTGTGTCCATTTTTTCAATCCTCCCACCACCAAGCCTTTACATGACATTTGACACTCCACGTCATCATGCAACCGTCTTGGTCCATCAATCTCGATATTACTTACTCTTCACCATTGGTCGGTCCATCAGCGTCAAGTCTTGCCCAAGCTTCACCGTCGCACGGTCCTTCGCTTCGAAGCCTCAACTTGCCCTTCACACTTTCAACCAGTCCATCGAGCCAAACCCATCTTGATCTTCACCATGCTTAGGTTACTTAACTTCATGTCATGACTCATCATCGAGCTCCACTTGGCATGGACTACCTTTCTCTAAATCATCCACTTAGAAACAAGGTTAGTCCTTAGGTTTCATCAATTATCCAAAACCAAACCGAGGACTTTTAGCTTGCTAGTTTTTCTTTTTACTAGAATTGTGTAGCTTGTTTTCATAGTTGTAATTAGCTTGCTCTCTAGAAGTAAAGTAGTTTCTTTGTCTTGTTCACTAGGAGTAAGTTAGCAACCTAGGTTTGTTGGTGTGATTTGAGATCATAGCCTTTCACTAGAATTGTGTAGGTGGCTTGCATAGCATAGTTAAGCTAGTGCTAGAAGGAGCTACGCCATCTTAAGTACTATCCGGTTGTTTTAGTGTTTTACAAGAAATTTTTATAGGCTATTCACCCCCCTCTAGCCATTAGGACCTTACACATGGCATCAGAGCTAGGCACCATTTATTTGAGGCTTAACAACCTACGGTGAAGAAATAGCAACATTAAGTTTACACATCAACAACACCAAGAGAGCACCACCATTTGATGGCAATGATTATGCAAAATGGAAGCTAAAGTTGAAGGCTCATCTTAAGTCAATCAATACTGAGGTGTGGAGTATGACCGAGACAAAGTTTGAGGTTGCCAATGCGAATGCACCCACACCCATTGAAGCAAGAAAGGTTCAATGCAATGATATTGCGGTTTGCTTCTTTCATGAGGCACTTGATGACAAGGCTTTTGAGCTTATCAAGAACTTGGAGATGGCTCATGACATTTAGGCAAAGCTTGAGGAAGCATATGAGGGCACAGAGAGTGTGAAGACCACAAAAGCATACATGCTTCAAGAGAGGTTCTCTAGCTTCAAGATGAAGGATGATGAGAGTGTGCCAGAGATGTTTTATAGGCTACAAGTGATTGTCAATGAACTCAAGGCACTTGGTGAAGAAGTTAAGGATAGTCAATTCTCAACAAAATTCTTGAGATGCTTGCCCAAGAGATTTGACATATTGATCACTGTCATGAACAAGACCACAATAAAGGACAAACCAACTCCCAATCAAGCTCTTCAAGAGATAATAGCTGATGATGAGTTTAGAGAGGATCATGAGAAGGAAGAGTTGGTAAACAAGGTGAAGAAGGAAAATGAGAAAAAGAATGATGACAAGAAGAAGAGTTTGGCTTTCAGGGATTCATCCTCCAAGAGCAAGAGCAAGAAGAAGCAAGAATCATCTAGTGAAGATGAAGCTAGCTCTAGCAATGAGGATGATGAAGATGTTGATGAATTGAGTGCTTTGTTTGTCAAGGTTGGCAAACTCTTGAGGAAGAATACACACCGAAGGGGAAGCAAGAAGTCTTCGTCCTCATCCTCATCCAAGAAGAGTGAGCACACCATGAAGTGCTTTAGATGCCATAGCAAGATCATCTTATTGGTAAGTGTCCATATGATAGTGGTGATGAAGATGCCATGGAGAAGGAGGCCAAGAAGCAAAAGAAGAAGAAAGAGGCTTCTCAAAAGAAGAAGAATGAATCTCATGTTGCTACTTGGGAGAGTGATGCATCGTCAAGTGAAGATGAGAATGACAAGAGAAGCAAGAAGAAGGGGCATGCTAGCATTGCAATTCAAGAGAAGATTTATCTATTTGATACTCCTTTGGCGTGCTTCATGGCTAAGGCCACAAAGGTATAATCCGATGATGAGAGTGATCATGATGATGATGCTAGTGATAGTGATGATGATGATGGCCCTACTAAAAATAAATTATTCATCATGCTTGAGGATTATAAAAATGAATATAAGAAAACTAGGAAGGAATGCAAGGATGCCCTTAAGGATAAGCAACACCTTAAGGACAAACTTGATGAGCTTGCGACATCTTATGAGAGTCTAATGGAAGACCATAAGAAGCTTGAAAAGGCTCACTCTAAGCTTAAAAAGGCTCATTCCTCTCTTAGTGACAAGCTTGATAGCATGCCTCTTCAAGTTGAAAAGGCTCAAACTTGTAATATAGGCATATCATGTGGTATTCTTAATGTATTTTTTATAAGCCTATTGTTGTTGCTTCATCTTACCCTTCTTGTAGCACTTCCACTTCTAACTCATCTAGTAGTGATGGTTTCACTTGTGACTCCACACTAATGTTTGAGAATGAGACACTCAAGGAGAAGGTAAGAAAGCTCAATCACACCTTAGCTAAGGCTTATGGCGGTGAGGATCGTTTGCTTATGTGCTTGGGTAGCCAAAGGGCTTCTCTCTATAAAGAGGGATTGGGCTATACCCTCAAGAAAGGCAAAGCCACCTTTGCTTCTCATAAGACTAGTTTTGTGAAGAACAATGGTAGCTATTGCAAAATTTGCAAGCAAGCTGGTCATGTAGAGCAAGGTTGTATGAACAAGAAATCCCATGTTTCTTCAATTAAGCTTAATTCATGCTATGTTCTTATCAAGAAGGCTAATGGTGTGAAGGCTAGATTCATTGGTACACCATGGATGGGCTCAAAGAAGAAAGCCATTTGGGTGCCAAAGAGTTTGGTCACTAACCTTGTAGGACCTAAGCAAGTTTGGGTACCTAAAAGAGATTGATCTTGTCTTGTAGGTCAATTACAAAGCTAGAGGGAGGCATTGGGTGCTTGATAGTGGGTGCACTCAACACATGACCAGGGATTCTTGTATGTACAAGTCAATTGATAGGAATGACAATGGTGGATTTGATTCTATCACTTTCGGCAACAACAAGAAAGGCAAGGTCAAGGGGCTTGGAAAGATTGCAATATCCAATGACAAGAGTATCTCCAATGTGTTGCTAGTTGAGAGCTTGGATTTCAATCTTATGTCGGTGTCATAATTGTGATCTTGGTTACAAGTGCATCTTTGACAAGAATGATGTTGAAGTCATAAGTGAAGAGGATTCAAATTTGATATTCAAGGGATTTCGGCATGGAAGCTTTTACTTGGTGGATTTCAATGCTAGTGAAACTCAACTCACATCTTGCTTGCTTAGCAAATATAGCATGGGTTGGTTATGGTATAGAAGGCTTGGTCATGTTGGAATGAAGCAATTGAACAAGCTAGTGAGGCATGATTTGGTTAGAGGTTTGAAGGATGACACATTTGAGAAGGATAGACCATTTAGTGCATGTCAAGCCGACAAGCAACATGGAAGGTCACATCCTAGTAAGAGTGAAATGAGCACATCTAAGGCATTTGAGCTATTACACATGGATTTGTTTGGGCCAACAACTTACACAAGCATTAGTGGCAACAAGTATGGTTTGGTTATTGTTGATGACTACACTAGATACACTTGGGTGTTCTTTCTCTATGACAAGAGTGAAGTCTTTGATCTATTCAAATCATTTGTCAAGATAGTTCAAAATAAGGTTGAGACCACCATCAAGAACATTAGAAGTTACAATGGGAGTGAGTTCAAGAACACAAGAATTGAAGAGTTGTGTGATGAGCTTGGAATTGGACATCAATTCTCACCAACCTTCACTCCCCAATCCAATGGTGTAGTTGAGAGAAAGAATAGAACCTTGATTGATATGGCAAGAACAATGCTTTGTGAGTACAATATGAGCCAAAGGTTTTGGAGTGATGCTATCAACATGGCTTGCTACTCTAGCAACCGACTCTATTGCCATGGGAAGCATGAGAAGACACCATATGAGCTATTAAATAGAAGAAAGCCCAACATCTCATACTTTAGAGTGTTTGGATGCAAATGTTACATTCTAAGAAAAGGGACTAGACTTGGAAAGTTTGACAAGAAGTGTGATGAAGGGTTCCTACTTAGGTATTCCACCAATAGCAAGGCATATAGAGTGTGGAACTTGGCAAATGGTACCTTGGAGGAAGTTCATGATGTTGAGTTTGATGAAACCCAAGGATCTCAAAGTGAAGTCCAAGATCAAGATGATGTGGGTGAAGATCTATTGACCAATGCAATGAGACATATGGACATTGGGGACATTCGGCCAAGACAAGTAGATAATGAAGATGAGGTGCAAATGACTAGTCAAGAGGTTCAAATTGATACAAATCAAGCAAGTACTAGTGGCACACAAGGTGAAACTCAAGATCAAGGTCAAGCTAGCTCAAGCAATCAACTCCAAGTGCTTCAACCAACAAGTGTTGCAAGAGATCATCCTCTAGATCAAATCATTGGTGATATTAGTAGAGAAGTACAAACTAGAACAAGATTGGTAACTATTTGTGAGCATTACTCATTTGTATCATTTGAAGAGACAACCAAGATACAAGATGCTTTAAAGAATGCCGATTGGGTCAATTCTATGCATGAAGAGCTAAATAACTTCACAAGAAATAAGGTTTGGGAGCTTGTTGAGAGGCCCAAGAACTACAATGTGATTGGCACCAAGTGGGTTTTCAAGAACAAGCAAGATCAAGATGGTTTAGTTGTGAGAAACAAAGCAAGATTGGTTGCACAAGGATATACTCAAGTAGAGGGTCTTGACTTTGGAGAAACTTATGCACCGGTGGAAAGATTGGAGGCAATTAGAATCTTATTAGCCTATGCTTGTGCCCACAACATCAAGCTATATCAAATGGATATGAATAGTGCATTTCTCAATGGGTACATTAATGAGTTGGTCTATGTTGAGCAACCTCCCAGTTTTGAAGATATCAAGAAGCCCAACCATGTGTACAAGCTCAAGAAGGCATTGTATGGCTTGAAGTAAGCACCTAGAGCTTGGTATGAGAGGTTGAGAGATTATCTCCTCTCTAAAGGTTTCAAAATGGGAAAGGTTGACACCACTCTTTTCATCAAGAGGATTGGCAAGGACTTATTCATATTACAAATCTATGTGGATGATATCATTTTTGGTTCTACCAATGAAGACTTTTGCAAAGAGTTTGGTGAGATGATGGCTAGTTAGTTTGAGATGTCAATGCTTGAAGAGCTTAGTTACTTCCTTGGACTTCAAATCAAGCAAATGAAGAATAACACATTTGTGAGTCAAGGCAAGTACATCAAGGACGTGATCAAGAAGTTCGGCTTGCAAGATGCTAAGTCAATTAGCACACCTATGGTCACCAATGGTGGATTGGATCTTAATGATAGTGGCAACATGGTTGATCAAAAGCTCTACAGATCAATCATTGGAAGCTTGCTCTATGTCACCGCTTTTAGGCCGGATGTGATGTTTAGTGTGTGCATGTGTGTAAGATATCAAGCATCTCCTAGAGAGAGTCACTTGACGGCAGCCAAGAGAATATTGAGATATCTCAAGGGCACTCAAGATGTTGGCCTATGGTATCCCAAGGGGTCTAGCTTTGGAATGATTGGATATTCGGACTCCGACTATGTCGGTTGCAAGATTGATAGAAAGAGCATAAGTGGCACATGTCAATTATTGGGAAGGTCTCTAGTGTCATGGTCTTCAAAGAAGCAAAATAGTGTGGCACTTTCCACCGTCGAAGCCGAATACATTAGTGCGGGGAATTGTTGTGCACAACTACTTTAGATGAAAGCCACCTTGAATGACTTTGGAGTCAAGTTCAAGCAAGTACCTTTGTTTTGTGATAATGAGAGTGCTATCAAAATGACCAACAATCCGGTCCAACATTCAAGAACAAAGCACATTGATATGAGGTACCACTTCATAAGAGATCATCAACAAAAAGGTGATATAAGCATTGAGAGCATTGGCACCAAAGATCAACTAGCTGACATATTCACCAAGCCACTTGATGAGAAGAGATTTTGCAATTTGAGGAATGAATTGAACATACTTGATTTCTCAAACATGAGTTCAAGCACCCCCCCACATACTTGACATGCCTCTTCTTAGACAATGCAAGGTAAAAGTTGTTTGGCATAACATACTTGTCTAGGACTTGTTTAGATCATCTAGACATATGTGCATTTATAGGATCATTCATAAAAATCAAATGAATTTGATGGATATATGGTACCACTTTTGTTTCTATGCTTGATATGATCTAGTGGTAGCATATGACATGTTTGTGAGCTTACAAACCTAGTGTTGATTCTAGAAAATGAGCTCAAGATGTGTAATTCAACATGGTCAAGATAACCCTTATTTTCATGAGGTGTGAAGAAGCTTGCCCTTGGTTCAAACCGAATTGCATATTCTCGGCAAATGATCTAGTTTTGACCACATATTGATTCTCACCATAGCTTGATTGACTTAATTCTCTCCACTACATACCCTTCTTGGTGATTGTTGACAAAGGGGGAGAAGTAAGTCACAAGAGCTATGTGACAATGGTAGGGGATCAATTAAAATTTGAGCTAACAAATAGGGAGAGCAAGCTTATGGACTATTTGTTGCATTTGTATGTGCATTATCATGATGAAATATTGCATTACAAAATTTAAATTCAACATGCATGCTTGCTTGGTGTATGCTAGTAGTAGAAATTGAATGATGAAATGATCTACTAGTATGCATAGGTTGTAACTAGGCATAGTGGTTTATCATGATTTTTAAGATATTGTGCTTGTAATGTTGATCTCATAAGGTATCTTGAGTTTTGATCTATGTCTAGCTATAATGGTGCTAAGGATGGTTTATTATCGCACTCTGATTGGTATCATGCTTCAAAGGTCCATTCTATAAACCTTAGCATCATTTTGGTAGAAATAACTCTCCCACAATTTCTATCTATGTATATGTGATGAATTGATTCAATCATATGAAAGCACATATGTAGGGGGAGCTATTCTACCAAAACCAAAATTAAAATATTTGTTCAAACTTTGCTTCATGAACAAAATACATTGGATAAACAATTCAATTTCATTAATTGAATTTAAATTCCATATCTTTGTGATGGTTGTCATCAATTACCAAAAAGGGGGAGATTCAAAGCTCCTTTGTGGTTTTGGCTAATTGATGACAAACCTTGTTGCTAATAGATTTGCTAAGTGAATGTAAACAAGAGTAGCAACATGAGATGAGGAGCTAGGTGGCATGGACGACCACAAGATCATGGTGATTGACTTGGTGCACATATTGACATGATCGAGCTCCAAAGAATTCGAGGTGAGCCCATGGAGATCAAGGCAAAGGTTTGCTTAGGGCTTTCTAGTTTAGTGATTTAGACGCTTAGCGAGCGTGATCACATTAAGGATAAATGCCGTACTATCAATAGGGGAAGTCATGGTTTATCGCATCGTGCAAGTGCCTCCTAGGTCCATTCTTTGAGCATATTCATTAGGATCTAGAGCACTAACATAATTGCTAAGAAAATAGTTGGAAAAGAGAGATGGTGGCTCTTGGATTGGAAAACTGCTTTGATCCTTTGTGTTTTGGATCAAGAGGTTATGTGGGTTGTGTAGCTCTCTGAGTAAGCTTTCCATAGAGTCTAAGACCATCAAAAACAGAGTTCACAGCTAAGAGTTATGCCCGTTTCAGTGTGGGGTGGTGCTGGACCAGCGGAAGTTCCGGTGGGCTTGGACTGGAAGTTTCGGTCAGCCTAGTCTGAGCAATCGCGCGCCCCGAATAACTTTCGGTTCACTATCGAAAGTTCCGATGGAGTTCCGGTGGACGACCAGAAGTTCTGGTTAAGTGACCAAAAGTTCCGATAGACGTCCGTAGTGTGCGTTTTTCTGACGAATCATTCGCAACGGCTACATTTGCTCTGATCGAAAGTTCCGGTGGGGGATCCATCAGAAGTTTTGGTAGGCCTTCTGAATTTGAATGTAACGGCTCTATTTTGAGTTGGGCTTATAAGTAGCCCCATGGCCAGCCATGGGGGGGGCTCTCTTGCCCATTCTAACATCCTAGAGTATCCTTTGAGCTGAAGAGACTCCCTCCACTCCTCTCCTTGCATTGTTGCTTCATCCAAAAGAGAGAGTGAGATTCAAGTGCATTTGCTTAGTGTTTGTATCTAGAGGCACTTGTTCTTCGTGATTGCTGCGGATTTTTTGTTACTCTTGGGTGATTTCTGTCACCCTAGACGGCTTGGAGCAGCTGCGGTGGTTGAGCTCGAGTTGGTGATTGTTCGAGGCCACACCGGTGATTTGTGAGGGGTTCTTGAGCCTTCTCCATGGGAGATCACAATTGGCTACTCTAGTAGATTGCTCGTGGCTTGGAGGATCCCCATCTTGTGTTGATAGTGCCGCACCCGAGGCCGTGGGGTTGGCTTGCCGAAGCCATTTAGCGGGCACATCTCCAAGTGGGTGCATCGCCACAGCGAGGACGTAGCTTGCTGGAAAGCAAATGAACCTTGTTAAAAATCATTGTGTCATTCTTGATTACCGAGGTCTTTCTCCTGTGTGATTGTGATTGTGATTGTGATTGTGGTGATTGGCTCATCTCCTCTACAACATCGGTTTGAAGATCAATCTCTTGGTCATTTACATTCTTGCAATATATCTTGTCTTGCTTGCTAGTTGTTCTTTTTACTAGAATTATGTAGCTTTTTTTCATAGTTGTAATTAGCTTGCTCTCTAGAAGTAAAGTAGTTTCTTTGTCTTGTTCACTAGGAGTAAGTTAGCAACCTAGGTTTATTGGTGTGATTTGAGATCATAGCCTTTCACTAGAATTGTGTAGGTGGCTTGTATAGCATAGTTGAGCTAGTGCTAGAAGGAGCTACGCCATCTTAAGTACTAACTGGTTATTTTAGTATTTTATAAGAAATTTTTATGGGCTATTCACCCCCTCTCTAGCCATTAGGACCTTACAACCTTTCTTCTGGGTTTCATCAGATTTTGGTAGCTAAGGCAGATGTACCCAAAACAACATTTCAAACTCATCATGGTCATTTTGAGTACAGGGTAATGCCATATGGAGTGACAGGTGGACCTCCTACTTTTCAACATGAAATGGATACTGTGTTGGCTTCTGTACTCAGAAAATTTGCAGTTGTCTTTATAGATGATGTGCTTATCTACAGCAAGACTTGGTCAGAACATTTGGATCATGTCAGGCAAGTGTTTGCTCTTTTACACAATCATCAGCTTAAAGTGAAGTTGAGTAAATGTTCTTTTGCTCAGAGAGAACTTTCTTATTTGGGGCATACAATTAGTGAAAAGGGTGTTGCTACTGATTCTTCAAAAGTCACTATTATTAAGGATTGGCCTACTCCAACTTCAGTCAAAGATGTTAGAAGTTTTTTGGGAATTGCTGGTTACTATAGGAAATTTGTTCCCAATTTTGGCACCGTTAGCAGACCCTTAACTAATCTATTAAAGAAGGGCTCTATCTTTGTTTGGATTGCAGAGCAAAACATTGCCTTTTCTACATTGAATAATGCTTTGGTTTCTGCACCTGTGTTGGCATTACCTGATCTCAGCAAAACTTTTGTAGTTGAAACTAATGCATCTGACAAAGGCATTGGTGCAGTACTCCAGCAAGATGGGCATCCTATTGCCTATGTGAGTAAAGCTCTTGGACCAAAGAACCAGGCATTATCTACTTATGAAAAGGAGTATCTTGCAATATTGTTAGCTGTTGAGCATTGGAGAGCTTATCTACAACATAATGAGTTTATCATCAAAACTGATCAAAAGAGTTTGATTCATCTCAATGATCAAAGGTTGACCACACCATGGCAACAGTAAGCTCTCTCTAAACTGCTTCGGTTGAAATATAAAATATGCTACAAAAAGGGTGTTGAAAATCATCCAACTCAGACTGTGTTAGCCTTATCTGTGGCTTAGCCTATGTGGTTTCAGGACTTAACATCTGCTTATCCATCAGATCCTGTTGCAACTAAGCTGCTTTCAGCTTTGGCACTCAAAAGTCCTCAGGGCTATTTTACTTTACAAGATGGTGTGATCAAGTATAAGGGTCAAGTCTGGGTGGGTAACAATCTTGCCATGCAGCAAAAGATAATGCAAGCACTTCACTCTAGCCCCATTGGTGGCCATTCTAGTTTTCCTGTCACTTATAAAAAAACACATAATCTATATGCTTGGCCATAAATTAAGTCTATGATCAAGAAGTTTGTGGCCCATTGTGCTGTGTGCCAACAGGCTAAACATGAAAGAGTTAAGTACCCTGGTTTCTTACAACCTTTGTCTGTCCCTGATTATGCTTGGCAAGTGGTTAGTATGAATTTTATTGAAGGCTTACCCAAATCTCATCACTTTGATTGTATTCTTGTGGTAGTTGACAAGTTTTCCAAATATGTTCATTTCATACCTTTGAAGCATCCTTTTACTGCATCTCAAGTTGCAAATGCATTTATGGACAATGTATTTAAACTCCATGGTTTACCAGAAGCAATCATATCTGATAGAGACAAAGTGTTTACTAGTCATTTCTGGTAACAATTGTTTGATGAGATTAAAATAGAGCTTAGGATGAGTACTGCATATCACCCTCAAACTGATGGACAGACTGAAAGAGTCAACCAGTTCTTAGAGGGATATCTTAGATGTTTTGTTCATGCTTGCCCTACTCATTGGAAGAAGTATCTGTCTTTGACTGAATTCTGGTATAATGCCTGCTTTCATACATCCCTCAATGCAACTCCATTTGAGATTCTATATGGTCAGCACCCTAGACACTTGGGGATTGACATTGTTAACTCTTGTGTTGTTCCTGATCTTCAAGAGTGGATGCAAAATAGACACATTGTTGTCAAACTGTTGCAGCAACAACTAAATCGAGCACAACAAAGACAGCAATTTATCTCAAGCTGCAACCATATGTTCAGACTTCAATTGCCACAAGAGCAAATCATAAGCTGTCTTTCAGGTACTTTGGACCATATGAGATTCTATCCAAAGTGGGCAATGTTGCATATAAGCTGAAACTTCCAGAGCATTCTTCTGTCCATCCTGTCTTTCATATTTCTCAACTCAAGAAGGCCCTTCCTCCTACAGTCTAGGTTTCAGCTGTACCTAATTCCTCTGAACTCGATGCTTTCCGTTATCCAGTCAAGTTGTTGCAGAGACGCCTAAAACAACATGGAGATCGGTTGCTGTCTGAAGTGCTCATCCAGTGGTCATGTTGGCCATGGTCAATGGCAACCTGGGAGCTAGAAGATGAACTGCGTCAAATGTTTCCACAAGCACCGGCATGGGGTCAAGCCGGTTTTCAAGGTCGGGAGAATGTCAAGAGTGGCAATAAGGCGGCAAGACTTGGTGACAATTCAAATCAAGACGATGGGCCGAGCTCAAGCGATGGGCCGAAGGTGATCAAGTCCAAGCGTGTGCCGTGGCCCAACTCCAGGTACATCGGTGACAACTGGCTGTGATCGTGGAGCGGTTACGGTATAAACAGAGGAGAACACCATCGGGAGAAGGAAGTAAGGAATTAGTTAAGAGTTTAGGCTGGCTTTGCCAGAGGCGGGTGCCATTGGCCCCGATTTGTATCCAGTTAGTGAGAATTACTCATAAACCAGTTAAATTCGTATGAGATTCATGGTTCCGAACTAGATTCTGTGCTCAATTCGTAGTTGATAGCTTACAAAGGTGTGCTCGAACAGCGGGCCGACGCGGTTGTCGTCGACGGTGACCAGACCTTCCGTATCCAGGAACGGGAACGAGAAGTCGTAGCCAGTGCAGTAGATGATGGAGTCGGCGACGACACACGAGCCGTCGGTGAACATTACCTGCCCATCCTCACACAAACATTCGATCTGCAAAATGCAAACCACGCACATTTGTCAATCTATCTGAATGAAGGAATGGGACATGGATTTGTAGCTGTATGGTTTCCTTTCCTGGAGGTGCAGGTGCAGGTTGTGGTGCCTGGCGACAGCCTTGGACACGGCGGGAGTGAGGCCCTCCATGGACTTTACGCTGACGTGCACCTCCGTCGCCACCTTGGAGAGCTCCAGCGCGATGTCCTTGCCGCTCTCATGGAAGCCCACGATAACCACCACCTCGCCGTGGAAGGAGTCGGGGACGCGGTACGTGTGGGAGTGCAGCTGCCTCCTGCTCCACTTGTCCATGCCTATACTAGCAGAGCTCCATCAGTTGACCCAAACCCAACAGGGATGAAAGAGAGAAAAAAATCTTAAATCTATCCATCACCATCAGTGTACGCAATCACTGACGACAAGGGCGATAAAAACGACGCAATGGATTGGAAGTTGGAACCAACCTACCGCTGATGGTTGGTAGCCTTGGCTGGGTGTACTGGCCGACGGCGACGACGACGGCGTCGAACACCTCCTCCGTGGTGACCACCTCATCGTCACGTTGCGACCACCTCACCGTCCACCGCTTCACGCCGTCGTCAGCGGCAAGCGGCGGCGCCAGGCCGACGTGCAGGACCTTGGTATTGAGCCTGACGACGTCCATGAGCCCGAACGCGTCGCAAAATTCCCTGATGTACCTCAGGAACTCGGCGTGCCCGGGGTACCGACGGGGGTCGCCGGTGCCGTCGTTACTGGGGAAGAAGGGGAAGTCGGAGAAGCACGTGAGCTCCCTCGGGCTGATGAGCCGGACGGAGGCGTACATGCTGCTGTGCGCACCGGCCGCGCCGAGGGGGTCGCCGCCGTCTGTGCTCGGGTCGTACAGCCACTGCCCGCCGACGCAGCTGCTCTGCTCCATGACCGTCACGTCGTGGCCCTCGCGGAGCAGCTCGCGGGCAGAAGCCAGCTCCGAGACGCCCGCGCCGACCACGCACACCTTCTTGGACGATACCATCTCTGCCACGCCGCCGGTGGACCTGCAGACACACTGCTCGTCAAATATTGCTGGTTACTCTTGGTCAGGAATGCGTCTGTTCTCCAAACTCTGCAACTTCAAGCTGCCAAGATCGTCAATACGCAATAGCCAATAGGTGATGTGCTGATCACCGATGCTTGACCTGTAAATTTGTTCATTTAGATATCTCGTTAACCACTGTCAACATGTAATATAATATTGTCGATACAGGTATTGGCAACTCTTATGATTCCTCATTCTTTGCTGGAGTCCACTGTGAAGCTTCTTTGTTTCTCCTGATAAGAAATCCAAAGGAAAACCCCAGCAGCAGTGCAAAAAATACAGTGCCTCCGATTTCCAAGTACAACGGAGATGTTTTCTGCACGGTGCTGGCTCCTGTGCCAAGTTTGGTATCATCCATCGCCTCAGCAACACTACTGTTACTGCCCCGATTTCCAAGATGAGCAATTTTGATTGGAGTATAAAGATGACTATCAGTTTTTCGCTTGCAGATTGACATCAGTTTTATGCGCTTTGTTTCAAATGACCACATGAAATGTACTGCAAGACTCCAAGTGCATAGTTACCCTGAATGTACTAGTTACTGAGTAGTAGTATCGCAAAATGCATCATGATTCTGGTCTTGTGGCGTTTTTTTCTGCCTTCTGAATTCCGAAATTGGTGAGATGGAGAATGAGAAGGAACCAGACAATTTTTTAGTGGATGTCCCTTCACTGAAGTGGGCGTTATACATGGACTTGCTGGTCACCAGCAGTGGTTCCAACTTCCAAATTCTGGAGCATCTGCTGTTTCAAAGCTGCGTCCTGGTTTCATGGTTTGAGGTGTACATGGGTCGGTGGCCCTGAAAAACTACAAATGGTGTTCTACTTCGGTTTACCCTCTCAAGGTCCGCTTTCAAGAAGTTGTGCCGACCAATGCCCTGAACAAAATTTGTTTCAGTTCACATGTAGACGAAATGCACCACACCTGAATCAAAGAAGCAATAAAAATTCCTGGTGTGTCCGGTCCACCCTTACCAGTAGACAGAATATAATTGAAATGCATTATGTACTTGCTATTCGCCCCCACCGTCTTTTCCATCATGGTTTCCAAGGTTGTGATGGCCAATCGTGCTCATGATTTCCTGTACAAACATGGTACGGGGTATTAGCAGCAATAGGCTCAATTAATCTGGCTGAAGAAATGATCCCATACCCAAGAATAACCTCTAGCATAGCTGATCCTTGTTCTAGTATTCAGAACGAACTCTTCACTCAAACAAAAGTGCTAGTGCTTAAATGCTTAAATACGTGATATATAAAAGAAATTATTAGAAAATAGAAAAAGAAAAGTCCTGTGTTTTAAAGGCGCTCAATGTCAAAACGCCACCGAGAGCTACCGCAGTTGCTGTGGAGACACACACAGAGG
Source organism: Bothriochloa decipiens (assembly GCA_023333625.1). Taxonomy (NCBI): domain Eukaryota; kingdom Viridiplantae; phylum Streptophyta; class Magnoliopsida; order Poales; family Poaceae; genus Bothriochloa; species Bothriochloa decipiens. The sequence goes on from JALGXP010000069.1 coordinate 54,865, forward strand.
ACAGAAGGTGGGCTCGCCTTGGTGCTGGCCTGGCCCATTCGGCGAAACACAGCAGCTGCTTGGGCTGGGTAAAGGTACGCTGTGAAGGTGGACCTGTTGCTGAGCGCTTTGGGCCACGCTTTCAGTATGTCTCTGGCTTGCACTTTGCTAACGCTCGCTGCTATTCCTATCCTCACATGCTGATGCTGGTCGATCCTGCCGAGTGCGAGAAGAATGACACAGGTGTGGTACGTGACGGTCCGGAGCCAACCAATTGACGACGCGGCTTGATTGCGAACCAACAAGATACAGAAATTATTACTCTCTTTGTCCGAAAATAAACTATCTATTAGCCTCTCTAATTAATAAATAATTTATTTTTAGACGAAGAGAATATCTAGGACCAAGCTACAAGACGCCAGCAGGGGGCGTGATATGTCAGCACACGATCAATGACCTGGGGTGCATTGGATTTGGTCATTTGGAACTGCTAGCTGGTGCTGGGCTGCTCGTGCACCTACTTCTACTACTAATAATAATAAACAAGCAAAAATCTGCTCTGATTTGCTGTCCTTTCGACAGGTATGTATGCATGTTTACGTACCAATTTAATCAGTGTCGGTGGGATTCAGATCGGCTGACTTCACTCCCGTCGAGGTGTGGCTGCAGTCACCGAAATCAAGCCGTCCAGTTCCATCCGGACGGCCACACGACGGAGACCAGAGTCACAGCTAGTACTCGGCCTATTTTTCTTTAAGAAACCGGAGGGGCCGCAACCCCTACAGGCATTTTATTATCAAAAGGAGTGCAGTACAATAAAAACCAGACCGAAAAACAAAAAGAGGCAAACTAGTCTTTTTTTTATACAAGGACCCTTCCCCGTTTTCATTACGAATAACGAAATACATTGTTTAGAATTTTTTTATAAAAACAAAGCAAAAAACCAGTAAAAAATAAAATTTAGGATACACCTCCTTTAAAAGGTGGCAACATGCCACTCAACAGTGAACAACTGACTAACTAGCAGAATACGGACTACATATCAGCAAAACAGATCCTTGAACCTGATGATGAGATCACAGAGTGGAAGACCCTTCGCCATCCTGATCTTGCTTCGATGCCTCTTGTAGCTCTCCAGGTGTCTGTTTCGTTTTCTTGTTAGCCAGCAGCTTGTAGCAATCGACAACATAGCATCCACCCCATCCATCAGCACTCTTTTGTCATCGTCAATGAATAAACCTGCCCAGTAACCCATAAACGAACATGCATAACATATAATATTGGCAGGATCTGTTACAACTTTCCCCTCGAAGCATATCGCATTCCTTGTTTTCCAGATAGCCCAACAGATAGCGGCTAAATCCAAAGTGTGAAATTTGGACCTAGCAGGCAGCCATTTTCACACCAATTTCAGCCTTGTATGATACTTCTGCGTATATTATTAGCTCCTACGGCATATGCAACTATTGCCCAAATAGCTTTGGCAGTGTTACATTCAAAGAACAAGTAGTTAATGGATTCATCGTCTTCACAGAAATAACAGGTTGGTGATCCAGGCCAGTTTCTTCGAATGAGGTTATCTTTAGTCAGTAAGGCATTATTAATCATTAACCAAAGAAAGATTTCAATCTTAGCTGGGACTCTACCCTTCCATATTTTCTTATGACAGATGCCAGCATCAGATTTAGTCATGGCTTTATAAACTGATTTTACAGAAAATTTCCCAGAACTACCAAATCTCCACATAATAAGGTCATTTTCATTATTGAGGATAATACCACTTAACTTATCCAGTATATGAGACCATGAAGTTCTAAGATCATTAACCAGCCATCTGGAGAAGGTAATATCATAAGGAGCTTCTTTAGCTTGATAAACCGATATATCAGGTTGCCTGCATAGTTTGAATGGGTTGGGGAAAAGCAAACAGGGAGGCTTTTCGAAAAGCCATCAATCTTTCCAGAAAAATGTATTTCTTTCATTCTTTATTTTTGTGACTTTGCCTTATAAGTATATATTCTTGATTTTAAGCAGGTCAGACCACATGAAAGAATTAGTTTGTTTGTGCTTTATCAGATGTACAGACTTACCATGAAGGTACTTATGATTGATAATTTTTTGCCAAAGCCTATTATCATATTCCAGCTTCCACCACCACTTACATAGGAGGCTAATATTTATTTTTCTTATGTCTTTAGTTCCTAAACCACCTTTTCTCTTATGCTTGCAAATTTTTATCTATTTAACCATGTGATACTTTTTTTTTGGTGCTGCCACCTTGCCAGAAGAATTTTCTCCTCAATTTATCCAAATTGGCCACCACAGTTTTAGGGAGCAGATAAATGGACATATGATAAATTGGAGTGTTATTTAGACCGGAGTTAATAAGAATTGTTCTACCTGCAATGGACATACAGCTGCCCTGCCAAACACTAAGTTTTTTAGCACTTTTTCAGATAGAGGTGCCCAGTCTTTAACATGGAGCCTACTAGGGCTCACTGGGACTCCTAGATATTTGACGGAAAAAGTACCAATTTGGCAGTTGAATATGCCAGCATATGTGTGTGCCCAGTTTTATTCATCATTTATAGACAATACTTTACTTTTATAGAAATTAATCTTAAGATCAGTCATCAGCTCATACATGTAAAGGAGCAGTTTAAGATTCCTAGTTCTGAGACCACTTGTCTAATCCATGTACACCATCTGGTATCAAACCCTCTAGCATGGAGACAATCGAAAAGAAAATTCCAGTTGACTTTATCATAGGCTTTTTCGAAGTCAACCTTCGACTTTTTTGAATTCAAGCTTCGAGATAATCCCAACTTGCGAGGCAAACTAGTCTAAATTAGAGCTGCGAAAGTACTCAGCCCATGACAACGGCCTGTTTTGCAGAACGAGTTGTGAGGCTCGTTTTTTTTTTTATTGCTAACGCTCGTTGTTCTTGGCGCGGCCCTTGGCCTTTTTGGCGCGAGATTACGGCAACTGTTCACGTTTTTGGCGCGAGCCACGGTATTTCCTCGTCGTCCTGCGTGCTCAGGTGCCGGCGACCGTCTCGTCGTCGTGGTTGCTCGCGTGCAGTGGCGGACCCAGAGATTTTCTAGAGCCCGGGCAAAGCGGCAAACATAACAGTTAATACCAAGTTTATACAGCACATCAACTACCAATACAAGTGAAGTCAATAACAGTATAACATTGGGTACACATGTGAATGAGCATACATTAAGAATTGACGCATGCACTTTATATTAGAAGCAGTAGTACAAGAGCATCTTCATGCAGACTGAACTTTCGAAAATCAGCAATGCCTTGTGATGGCCTCAATGGCATATATATGGCACATATATTCTGGGAGCAATTCTGAGAACCAATTAATGCCTAGTTTCTTGTGCATAACACAATTCTGGGAACATCCATTCAATCACATCCATAAATTTATTCATTTTGATTCTGGGAACATACAGGGATACACATTGCTTCTGGGAACATACAGGCACACGCACATTTCGATTCTGGGGACATATAGGCGCGCACACACTTCAATCTTAGGAAAGTTCAGTCACACACACACACACACACACACACACACACATTTCGATTCTTGGAACACACAGGTACATACACATTCAGTCAGTGCAGGCGTCAGTGTTCATTGCAAGCATTGGTACCCTGCAATAAAAAAATAGAGGGAGCATCAACAGCTGGTCTGTGGCAGTGAGCCCAGGCAGGGGCAGGAGCACCGGCGCGGGACGCGGGGCCTCCGGCGCGGAGGGCGGCTGCTCCGGCGGGGGGGCGCGTCCTCCGGCGGGATGCGGGGGCTCCGGCGCCGCGGGGAGCACGGGCTTCGGCGCAGGACGAGGGAAGCGGCTCCGGAGCGGCAGGCAGGTTCTCCGGCGACGAGCAGAGGCTCCGGCGGGGGCACGTGCTCCGGCGGTGGCGGCTGGGGACTTTGTTACAGTTCTTGGGAATGAACTGGAGAAGGGGGGAATCAGATCGTGTGTGCTTAGTGGGCCTCGACGGGCCTGATTAGTCTTGTACTAGATGGAAGCGAGGAGAGTCAAACCGTTGGATGCAAAATGGACGGTTCGATTTGCTTGACTGCAGCCATACATCAATCTGCCTGAAGTCAGCCGATCCGAATCCGTATCGGTGTGGGTACCCTGTGGGCTGCGGCCGTGGACAATATAACACTCCTACTAACACACGGCAGGTGGTGATGGAAACTGGAAACAGTTGCCCCGTGACCGTGTGATGATAGCCTACGGTTTTCGGACCAGAAGACGTGTAAAGAGCGTCTTTTCTTACCTCTAGTACTGTACAACTTGCGTTCTCCAACTCCAAGGTGGCACACCCACGTTACCATCCCAATCCAATCCAAAGGTTACAAACTTACAATGTCAACGGTCACATTCATGGCGGTGGAAGTTCTGTACCTACGTACGTTTCCTAGGGTGCAACAGTGGCGCCTTTGATCGACGACTAATCAGGTTCCAGAAGTTTAATTAACAGGGCTCGTCAGTGTGTCAAAAACGCAAGCGACCACAAGGTGATGAGCGCGAGCGACCTATACACGAGCCACGCAAAACTAGACCCCTTGGCAAAATTCATTATCGAAGAGTCTTTTCGCTCCTTTCCCTTTACTACAGGTGCCCAGGGCGAAAGCGAGGCGATTCGAGTTTCCGGCGGTGATTCCGCCGGCGTTCTTCTTCTCAGGTGGCCAGAGAGCTGCCGGAGGGGGAGATACGTTGGGGAATTGTCGTGCGATTATAGATAGACTAGGTAGATATCATCCTAGATCTAGGGTTTGCTCGTCGTCGCTCGATGGTGAAGATAGGGCTGGCCGGGAGGGTGCTTCCCTGCGGCGTGCTTGTCCGGGTGGTGGCGATGAGGCAGAGGCGTCACCATCGCCGGGGAATAAATTCTCTCGACCTCTCCTTCGTCCTGGTGGCGACCTTCTCCAACGACGCCTGCGAGGTCGGAGAGATCTTCGTTGGAGACCGGGGCTGCTGCTTCTTCATCTTTCCCAGGTGATGTTGCGGGTGCCCTTCTTTGTCTCAAGGTTGCGGATTTGGTTGTGGGTGATGCAGTTGGAGGCCGGCTTGATCTGGCTCAGTTCACCTCGGTTGCGGAGGTCGGCGGCGACGAGCCCAGATCTGGGAGCTGGAGGAACTGGGGACTGGGGTGCGGCCCTGGTTGATGGGCGACCGCCGATAACTTCTTCAGCTCAAGGTGACGCCCACTGTCTTCGACCCGTGGTGGTGGCCGGTGACGAAGGTTGTGGGTGCTCGGGATTCATGGAGGACTCAGGGACTTCAATGGAATTTTATTTTTCTTTAGGGTCCTTCATGTTGTTTGGTTTGGACAACTGTATCCGTATCCTTATACATATCTATATGTCATCATATACGTTTTCCTTATCTGAAATACAGATATGTTTTATCAAAAAAAAAAAAAACTAGACCCCTTGCATGCAAGATATGCAAAGAGCTAATCATAGGGCTTGTTTGGATCCTTACATTTTGGAGAATTGAAATCTATCGAGGAAATTAGGCTATTTGTCTTGAAATTTGAGATTCCACAACTTTCTAAATTTCACATATAAGTTTATCACAAATTCACACTATGAGAGATAGGAAATGAATTTTATGACCTTTTTTCTCAACTTAAGTTAAGTTGTAGACTTTATTTAACTGATTCTATGGATTCTCTACCATTGTTATAGTTTATATGAATTCAATTCCAGGATCCAAACGGATCCTTCGTAAATTATTATCGTTGCCAAAGAATGATAATATATTTTAGTAAACATTACAAGTACAACGAACTTGATCCATACCTGCAAATAACATGAATTATTATGCTATATCTACATCTTAGGGAAATGATGTTGAAATTGGAAAATAAGATTAAGATCTAAACACCATTCTAGATCCATATATCTACCTAAATTTTACTATTTAGATAGTTTTGTTATGCAAAGGCGATAATCACTCTGATATAATATGATCGAAACCAATACCCACTTTTTTCTATTTAGAATCTAGATTCTTTATTCACTATCCAAAATTTAATTCTCGCATGAAAACCAGTCCCAAATAGGCATTGCCAAAAAAACACACACGGTATTTTACATTTCCTTTAATCATGGCTCACATGGTAATTACAAATTGATTGGTACAAATATTAGAAAAGAATTACGAAGCCTCGATCCATGTACACGAAGATAGAGAGCTAGCAAGTCCAACGACTGAGGAATTGCTTCTTGTCGGGAGAGTCCGGATGAGCACAAGACATGATTTAATGACTTATTGGTATGCCAAATCATGTTTTAAACGTCAATTTATAGAGGGAGTATGTATACAACAAACCGAACGGAATACATATCTATTTTTTTATCATAACCTCCCCATTCCCATGCATGTGAAAGCCCATCATGACAATCATAACATTTGGTCATAATAATAGAGTAAAGATATGGTGACATACCATCTTAAGCAAGAATTTGTAGAGCTCCAGCTCACCCAGAGAAGCCGTAGTTGATACTCATCTAGTCATCTACATCCATCAAGCATTCAAGCACGTGGCAAGCATCACCCATCTCAAATCACTGCGGATCTTTTTGTTCCGATGAGCCTTCCACCAGGAAGAACTGAAGACGACATTGTTTGTCTTCGCCTACAACAACTCAATTATTTTTTTGACTTTGCTACTTTGAAGTTTTAAAGCGATGTTCAGCAAAACGAAACATAATCGAAACGGTTTGTGAAATTTTCGCTTGTTTATATAATAAAATAATCACCAAAACGCTTGATGAAAATTCTCGTATTTTCTATTGATTGAGCTAAGATTGAGAAATTCGATTATCAATTCGCCGTCCACCCCACCACGTCACTATACCCTGATGCGTCCGGAACGTCACTATTCGCACGTGTTACGAGGGCGTAGTTTCAGCGGACAAGGTTAAAATCGTCTTCTCTTTCGCTTTCCAATCCCCTCGCCCCAGCCACCACATTCATCGTATCCTCCTCCTCCGGCCCTCTCCCGGGATCTCCTCCTCCGGCTATAAATTTCCGCCCCCAATTCGCCCAATCCAGATGCACAAAAGTCGAATCGTCTCAATTGTGGTTGCTGCCCCTGCCCTGCTCGTGCTGCTTGCCCTCGCCGTATCGTCCACCCGCAACGCACGAGAGGAGTCCATGGCCGGGACGTTGGCCGGCGGCATCAAGGACGTGCCGGCGAGCGAGAACGACCTACACCTCCAGGAGCTCGCGCGCTTCGCCGTCGAAGAGCACAACAAGAAGGCCGTAAGCCCTCTGCCCCTTTGCCCTGTATTTTTGAATGTCCCCTTTGCCCTGTAGCTCCTTCTCTGTGACGTGCCCGTGTTCTGCTGCGTGGGTGTGCGGTGCTCACGCATGGATGAATTCCTAGGTACCAGCTGCCTCTTTGGTCCAATTTGACTCTCTGTTGGCCGAACTGGCGATAGTATACTTGATGTCCCAAACTCTGCAAGTCTGAACAGCTTTACGGAGGCATGATGTTGAGCAATTCAGATCCAAACAAAGGCGTTCCTACTGACCTTATGATGATTTTTTCTTCTTCTTCAGAGGTTCAGTAGGTAATCTTGGTTATGCGAAGATTTCTGCTGCCCATTGAATTTGATGTGTCTTGGATTTTTGAGTAATCACCTACCACCACTCAACATTACTATTATTGAAGCTTTGAAGCCTAGCCAAATCAATTATTAATAAATTCGACCGGTTTAAATGTTTTATGGTATAGAAATAAAGATTGTTCACGCTTTGCCACTACTGTTACGCAATCACAAAACAAATGGTACTAATTTATTGTTTCTATGCGTGTGAGGTGGTAGTTTGTTCTGCACGACGACCTCTAACAGGATTAATCAGAGGTGCTACTGTTTTGTTTGGCACAAATGGAAAATTTTGGATTGCGACTAACCTTCTGAGTTGCCGTGTGCAGAATGCTCTTCTGGGGTACGAGAATCTTGTGAAGGCCAAGACACAAGTGGTTGCTGGCACCATGTACTATCTCACTATTGAAGTCAAGGATGGCGAAGTCAAGAAACTCTATGAAGCTAAGGTGTGGGAGAAGCCATGGGAGACCTTTAAGGAGCTGCAGGAATTCAAGCCTGTTGAAGAGGGTGCTAGCGCCTAAGGTAGATTTGTGCATAATTTACATACTGTCTGATAATTATGTTTATTTGACATCCTTAGATCTTGGTGTCGTAATGATAGTACAATGAACAATTCTTGCCATAGTAGAATTAGATTGGTCCCTTTTTAATCAAAGGGAAGGGCAGGAGCTCTTCCATTCATTTAAGGTAGAAGAGCAAAAACAAGTCTCAGGCCGTGTGAACCACGCTGCTCATGGCCAACAACCGGCAAGAAACTGATACATTTACAGCCCAAATCCTCACGAGTAAAGTACAGCACGCCCGCATCATTACCGAAAGAAAAGGCCCCTGGACATGGAGAAACAACCAGCTGGCTGTCTAATGAAAAGCGCATCTCTTTTGAGCTATGTCCTTTTAGGCCCGTGCTGCAACATCATTTTGATGAGAATCTTTATGTTCCATATGATTTAAATTGCCACGGCTTAGACAAATTAGATTGGTGTCCATTTTGTGCCCTTCCCTATGAAATTGTAAACAGTTGGCATAGAACCAGTTTGTTGCTTGGGCCTTGTTTAGTTGCTAGCAAAATTGCTAGTTTTTTCACTCTCTCTCCATCACATCAATCTTTAGCCGCTTACATGGAGCATTAAATGTAGGTAAAAAAATAACTAATTACATAGTATGGTTATAAATCATGATACGAATCTTTTAAGCCTAGTTAGACTATGATTGGACAATAATTACCAAATACAAACGAAAGTGCTACAGTGTCAGAATTCAAATTTTTTGCGCATCTAAACAAGGCCTTGGTTTGTATATGGCAGTCAGTGGTACAGGCTCAATTCTGTTCGTTGTTGAACAATGTATGTTCCGGTCAGTTTTATATTAGTAGGTTTTTAGCTCTCCACCAGTCACTGGGAGAGTTTTATCTGGCATGGTACATTGATCAAAATCTACCAATTGCAGGATCTCTCGACTCCATGTGCAGTTTGTTGCCTGAAGCGCAAAACAATGTTGCAGAATAAGGAGCTGCTTCTAGAACATGCTCCCTTGTGTAATTTCATAAAATTACAGTGCTCTTAATGTAATATCTTTAAATTGACGTGCCCTGTGTAATATCATGAATAAAAGTTGCTATTATGGATTAACTAGTACCATAGATGGTAGCTGAAGTCTTCGTTGGAATATACTGTACATGGCAGAATTGTCACATTTGTGCTTTGCTTAAGTCTTTGTTGAAACTTGACATGCAGAATTTTTTGTCAAGTGACGTTCCCATCCCATCTCAGCTTAGACAATTCAGATTATATCTTGTAAACCAAGCAAGCGCCTAGGCTGCAAAGTCAGCTACACCAGATAATCTGAGAGAATATGCTTGTGGTGACTTGGAAGCTGTTTTGAGTGCCCTAGACAAAAGGATGATCAAAAGTTTTGCGTTCGAATCCGGTCTCGTTTGTTGTTTGCTCAGGATGATAATGAATGTTGCGTTTGACATCTATAAGCTCACAAGACGGACTGTTGGGCACGGAAATTTACGGCAGCCGCCTGATCTACTTGTTAAAACAATCATGAGTAATTTGGATTTGGATTCACTGCTAGAAAACTTATAACCTGAGCAAATTGGCTTTGGTTAAATCGGTTTAACTGCATCTAGCCGTCCAAGTGCATCTTGGTGAAGCCTGACGATACGTTTGAGGCAAGGCAGAAACGGCCAGTGAGCAAGCGATGTTTGGCCCCGCATGCACGGTCAGCCGGGCGCATTGCGCCTGGGCCGCGGAGATCCACAGCGTTAGCGATGTAATGGGCCGTCAGTTGGTCCTTCGCATTACATGTTGATAGGCGGCACTTTGTTTCTAAATAATCCCACATCGCTTGCTTAAGCGATGGCAACAGCGAGTCCTGCTATTTGTGAGAGCCCGTGACAACGAAGAACAACCAAGCAGCTGCGCAGTGGACGCAAAGCGAACTATTCTTTCGCCTTTTACTAAAGAATGCCGTGTGTCCGCTGCAATAAGCAGCATACTCTTATCTTTGGAGGGTTTTCTCTCTATTGAGAGGATCCCAACAAATCAAAAGAAATTTAGAGCACCAATAATCTCCCTTCTTTTTGAGGGTTTCTTCTCTATTGAGAGGGTCCTAACAAATTAAAAGGAACGTAGAAAGACTGCTTGCTTACGGATTGAGAAAAATTATACTTTCTTCGTTTTAAATTGTAGTTTGTTTAATTTTTTTAATCTTAAGTTTGATCAAGTTGTAGTTTGTTTGATTTTTTTGATCTTAAGTTTGATTACTCGTCTTATTTTGAGTAAATGAAGTTAAATTTAGGTCATTCTCGAAGTTTTTTTTGTTAAGAAAAAGCTATAGCAAAAGAAATGATATTTTGAATACATTTTTAAAAGACGAGATGGTCAAATTCGGGATAAAAAAATCAAACAAAGTACAATTTGAGACAGACTAGTAGATTTGTTGAAACGATCTTTTTCACCTCATTTCCCTATATGATATTTTTCAAGAAAAGGAAAGTATTTTCTCGATTGGTGAAGTTGCACTTTGTGCCCTTTGAAAAATATAAATCTAATTTAAAACAATTTAATGCCACCCAAAAAACCGCAAGAAACAGAGGAAGAAATCCCGCAAATTCTGAAAGGAGGTCATATTCAGTGCTCTGTTCTGAACTTCTGATGCATAACTTCCGGCATATGGACCAGGCAAAGGCCCATATTCGGCACATGGTAATGTCGAAGAGGCTGTTGCATATTTGGGAGAATTGTGGGAGGTCTCAATTTCGATCTTTACACTGTCATTCTTCGACGTGCTAGTAATAGTAATTTGCAGTGCTGAAATTATAAATTATTGCTACCGGGAAAAGTGTATGCTCAGCGAGCAAGTTCTGCAGTACACAAAATGCTCGTACACGTACAGCACCAGAAAAGAGATAATGGTGGGTGCACACAAATCAAATCAAATTTGCAGCAACATCAGCTTCAAAACCGGGAACATAATGCAGATGCCAGGGCGCAGGAGGCTCAGATCTCGGAAGGGACACGCCTGTAGAGCTCCTCCTTGTCCAGGCGCGGCGTGGCGACGGCCTGCAGCGACGTGGCCATGAAGGTGACGAGGCCGGGGGACTCCATCATGCTCACGTCCTCGGGCCGCGTCCCCTCCGGCAGCGTCCACCTGAAGTGGTGCAGCATGTGGCCGATCATGGACGCCACGAGGTTGATCCCGAGCTGCGCGCCGGGGCACACCCGCCGGCCGGCGCCGAACGGCAGCACGCGGAAGTCGGCGCCCTTGATGTCGATGTTCTCCCGGAGGAACCGCTCCGGCCGGAACTCGAGCGGGTTCTCCCACACCGCGGGGTCGCGCGCCACCGCCCACACGTTGACCACGACGTTGGCGCCCTTGGGGATGTCGTAGCCGGCGATCTTGACGCTGGCGCTCGCCCTGTGCGGCAGCATCAGCGGCGTCGGCGGATGCAGGCGGAGGGACTCCTTGACGACGGCCTGCAGGTAGGGCAAGTTCGGGAAGTCCGTCTCCGACAGGACCCGGTCGCGGCCAACGACGCGGTCCAGCTCCTCCTGCAGCTTCTCCTGCACCCTGGGGTTCCTTAGGAGCTCCGCCATTGCCCACTCCACCGAGATCACCGTCGTGTCCGTGCCGGCGGTGATCATGTCCTGGACATCACAAGTCGGTCGATCGATCGGCCGGTTTCATCAGTCAGTGAATAATCAAGCACACAAACAGAATACAGATCAACACACAGGTGAAAGATGGATGGGCCAGGCAGGCAGAGGCAGCGCGTACCCAGAGGAGGCCTATGACGGTGTCGTCGCTGAGGTCGTACTTGTCCCTGAGAGTGAAGAGCGCGTCGACGAAATGCTGCTGGGCGCCGCGCTGCTTGAGGGCCTTGGCGTGCTCCTCCATGATCTTCACGGTGAGGCGGTCGCGCCGCTCGCCGTGGGCTTTGAAGACCTGCTCGTCGACGGGGGCCAGCCACCGCAGCCACGGGATGTGCTGCGCGATGGAGAGGGACGCGCCGATCTTGATGCCGTTGTGAACGATGCCCTTGAACTCGCGCCCTTGCTCGTCCAGCTCGCCGGCCGCGTTCACGAACCGCTTCCCGAATGCCAGCCGCGTGATGTTGTTGAAGGCCACCATCGAGAGGTGGTTCTTTACCACCAACGGCTTCCCTTCGTTGCCTGCGGTTCATACAAGTAAGAAAAATAAGCAAAACTTCGGTTTGTAGGAAAAATGGCTTTGGTTTCATTGCTTTTAGTTTGGTTTTGGCTTCAAAAGCACAGGGTTTATAAGCCCCAACAAAAAACATGTTGAGGAAGACATTGAGTCTTTTGGAATTAGTAAAAAGCTCTTATTAAAGAACCACCTCTGACCAAAACCTTTTAGATTCGACAAACCATATTGAAAGGTAGGCATCAGAACTACCAATATCACATACGTATTTACCTTTATAAATGATTTCGTAATAATACAATTTTATACAGTAGTATTTATTTAGTTAAACTTAAAGATGGGGTAGGTAGAACAATTACTTTTCATATGGGAGTACATCTAAGTTTTGTCTGAACTCTGAAGCGACAGCAAAAGTTTTACCACAATTATTATTGTAAGGAGAAAACAAAACCGTTCGCACTCTAATGAGTTGTAGGCAAACACTAATAAGATTTCGAAAAATCAGTTTCCAAAAAAGCAAACAGAGCGTTAATGAGTCATAAGCAGCTGGTTGTCTTTCAGTCCACATGGAAATTAAATCACCAGCAACAGAGAAAGGAAAGTACAGTAAGAAGAACAAGTATCTGGGAATCTGGGTGGTTTACCAGGTGCGGTGACGGCCTTGAAGACGGACTCGACCATGGCGGTGACCTCGTCCTCGCGGATGGGCCGGAGCGCCTCGAGGCGGCGCTGCGTGAAGAGCTCGAGGTTGCAGAGCTTGCGCACCTTGATGTAGTGCGGGCTGTAGTCGGCCCAGATGAGGTCCTTGCCGCCGCGGCTGAAGCTCTCGGTGGACCGGTCCCGGCACCGGTCGGCGAGCTGCTGGTCGTAGGTCTTGAGCACCTCCTTGGCCAGCTCCGACGTGGACACCACCACCGTCGGCGACGTGCCCAGCCACACCGTAAAGATGGGCCCGTACCGGCGCGCCCACTCCTGGTAGCACCGGCACCGCACCGGCTGCACGTCGAACAGGTTGCCCACCACGGGCCGCCGCCGCGGCCCCGGCGGCAGCTTGCCGTAGAGGAGCCGGTTCAGGAGGAGCAGCGAGACCGGGACCAGGGCCGCCAGGGCCAGCGCCACCGAGAGGAAGGAGGCCGTCTCCATGGCTGGCTGGCTGCTGCTCCCGGCCGGCCGGCTGCGCTTTGTTTTTATGGAGCTAGCCGGAGTGCCGGGGTGGTAGGTAGTTTGGGTTTGTGGCAGTGCCGCCCGTGGTTGGTTGGTTGGCGCTTATTTAGCGCAGCTGCGCAGGAGTGCATCACGGCGGGACACTGATGCAAGATGCAGCAAGAAGTTTTTTTTTTATTATTATTTACTGATGCAGCAAGAAGTAGGTGTCTGAAACGCTGGCTTCTCAACGATGGTATCTAGGAACAGGTATCCCGAACGTGATACAGTATTATTTTTATATAAAAATCAAGGTACTACAATGGGAATGTACTCCTCCTAATACAATCACGTGGTCTGTGTCCGTCAAGATTAAAGTTTATATAAATATTATTAGCATTAGCATTTATGTCGTCAAATAAATTTTATAAAACTATATTCTATAATAGCCACTCTAATGGTACTAATTTTGTATCATGAATCTTTGTATTTTTTATATAACTTTGATCAAAGTTCAAATCGATTAATTTCTTGAACAAGAATTACGTTCTTTTGTGATCAGGGATGTATTTATTTGTATTTAGAAAATATAATACATACCTAGGGTACATTGAATATATACCTAGGATACATTGTAACTATGTCCCGCGACAAGAATGCTCCTTTTTTCATGATGCATCTTGAACAAACTAGTAGAAATGATGTTCAACCTTAATAGTTAGGTTAATTACGTTAGGTTTTGGACCGATGAACATAGGACGGTTTAGTTCGTGCATTCTTGACTTAGTATTTGGTTGGAAGGATGAGATTGTCCTTAATTTTTTTTACGAAGATATGTGTTATTTTTAACGTTGTTACCAAATAGTTTTACGGGGTGACTTTGCCCACTGCAAAAGAAGGAGACAACTGAGTAGGCGTGTGGCAAAGACAATACTGAGCAAGCCTGCAGGGTGACGAACAACAGGCGAGAGGAAACAAAGATAATAGTGTGAGAGAGAGGTGATCTCACCCCTTAATTTAGGAAGAACAAGTTCGCCCTAAGAATATTCACTTATGTATAGGGATGCCCCTATCCTCAAACTAAGCAACATGAACACCTGCCGTTTCCATGTAAAAGTATATCTAGAGCAAGAGTCCATGCTAAGAAGATTATGCAACTAACCGACAATGCATCCACGGCATAGAATCAAGAACTTTATTTTTGAGGAAAAAGAAAGAAAATTGTGTGCTACGATTAAGAATCCTAGCTAGACTTTTGGTCTGATCCCTCTCGTTCGTATCCTCGATCTAGATCGTTTACCAACAAATACATTTGGAACCATACACCTTGTTGTTATTGTCTTCCATATGTGAATGAGAGATGAGGTCGTGTTGTTTCACGTTTCATTTTAGGCTGCTATATAAAGGGCGGGCCCTGAGTGGCCAACCTGAATATTCTCGGAGAGAAAACGAGCCACGAAGAAACCCTGAAAAAGGTGGAAACCTGCGCTCCTCCGCTCGTCTTGTCTTTTTTTTTTTTTTAGATAAAGACTCGTCTTGTCTTTTTAGTCGTCTTTGAAAAAAAAGTGTTGCCAAGAGGACCGATCGGGTCGGATGCGTTTGTTTTTTCTCTCCTTTTTCTTTGTGTTGCTGTGGAAAGCTGTCAGCAAGGCAACAGACGGATTACGGGATCCACGATCAAACACGCACGGCTTCTCGCCCTGCACTGCCCCCACACGGCCACAGCCACAGGGACGTGCACGGCTGTGCGGGAGAAAGGAACGTGACCAGCTGAGATGATTTAATGTACGTGAACGTGTCCGGTTTGGGACCAATGAGAATGAGAATTATCGACGGACTTGTTTCGGTGGTAGGTGTGGCCTGTGGCTGTGGATGCTGGCGGCTAGCGCGCTCGTTCCTGTTCATTCGCATGCGTGGGTCAGGGGATGCCACAACACCAACGCCGGCTGCGATGCTGTCCAGTGTGATTGGCCGTTTGCAATTGGAACGTGGCCCACGTGCCTCACGACTATACAAACCTACAGTACAGACTACTACTACAGTCTGCGCTGGTCCAGGCAACTAATCCAGACCATCGATCTTGTCTGTCTGGGGTTCAGATTGCTACCTGGCTGCAGGTGCTTAGCTCCAGCCACCATCTAAACAGGCTAATGAATGTGAGCTGTGGCTATCCTCTATAATATGTCTGGTTTCAACAGTAAGTTGTGAAAAGTTATTATGAATTGTGGAGCTACTATATGCCAGGAAAAAAATTTACAAAGACATGACCAAGGCCAAAATGCAGCCATAGAAGCGCGGTTTCATTCAAAAGTAGTAGGTCAAATAGAAATATAAAATAGTATCATGCAAGTGTTCATAAAATCTTCTGCCAAAACTAAGGGCTTCTCTAGTGGAGTCTGCAAAGTGACTGATAATCCTACGTGGAGCCTGCATCAGTCGATTTCATCACCGGAGAATGTGGACTCGTCAAGAGAGAGAGGAGTCAATGCAAGATCTTGCACAGGTTCATCGCTTAGGGCGTCCGCAACGGCTGACACCATGCTATCTAGGAGGGCCACCTATCCAATCAGGAGGAGGGAGTGTGAAGCGCTACCGACGAAATAATCGCTAAGCTTGCACGTAACTAAGGAATCTACTGTGACTGACACTGTGGTCCCCTTTGCTTCGTACCATGAAACTAGTGTTTTTTATTTTCTCTCCCCTCGTTAGCGCTAGCGATTTGTATCCGTCCACTGCGGACGGCCTTAGGGCGTCCGTAATGAGGAGAAAGGAATCGCTAGCTAGATGAATTAAAAAATCGACGGCAGCAGGAGGGCGTCAGCATGTCAAGGAGAGAAAACCATGGGGAAGTGTGCGAGCTAGGCTATTCCTGTGTGGCTAGCGTTGAGGATTTTCATTCTCTTTCTCCTGATTGGTTCGCGCTCCTCGCGTCTACAGTGGTGCCTACGAGGAAAGAACCAGTCAGCAAAGAAAGAGAGAACTTGCACAGCGCTAGCGAGATGCAAATAGGTAAGACCTTGTTTAGATATTAAATTGGTATTTAAAATTTGCATAGTAAGTGTCCTATCACACTGTAGTAATTTTATTTTTATTTAGTAATAATTATTTAAATATTAATTAATTAGGCTTAAAATATTCGTCTCGCAAAGTACAATAAAACTGTGTAATTAGTTTTTTATTTCATCTATATTTAATACTACATACATGTGCTGATATTTTAATGTGATGGAGAATAAAAATTCTGTATAGTGAATTTTAGATCCCAAATTAAGCATCTAAACAAGCCCTAAGTTCCGGTGTTTTCGCTCTCTATGACACGCCGACAGACTGCTGCCGCTGCTAGTTTTTTAATCTATTTAGAGTCTTGTTTAGATTGTAAAAAAAATAAACCTAATAAATAATATTATTTTCGTCTTATTGAACAAATATTATTCGATCGTGGACCAACTAAGCTCAAAAAATTCATCTCATAATTTTTAACTAAACTATGTAATTAGTTATTTTTTATTTATATTTAATACTCTATGCAAGCAACTAAATATTAATATGATAAAAAGAGAATGAAAAAATTTTAACTTTTATGATAAACTAAACAAGGCCGAGGTAGCGATTTCATTTTCCTCATCGCGGACACCCCAATGAACCCTTTCCCGCCTGCCTGGCTGCGACCTGCGCCCCCAGCAAGTTGCTCTACGTCGCTGCTTGGGTCTCGTCCTTTTTAATTCACTCGTGGTCCGTGCGCTACTTAATTACACCATCCACGTATTTACGAAACAGTGTTAACTGTGAGTCAGGCCTTGTTTAGATGTCTAATTTTGTCATTAAATTCACTGTACAGAATTTTTATTTCCGTCACATTAAAATATTGGTAGAGTACTAAATGTAGATGAAATTAAAAACTAATTGCATAATTTTATTTTATTTTACAAGACGAATATTTTGAACCTAATTAGTCAAAATTTAAATAATTTTTATTAAATACAAACGAAATACTGCAGTACGCTGATGTGATACGGTACTATGCAGAATACCAATTTAGCAAGAAAATAAACAGGCCTCGTGTTTTTTTTCGTTTCCAGTGACATTGCGCAGGCCAAGTGTGCGTTGTTTGGACGTGAACGTGAGTCTCCGGGCCTGACCGTATGGATGGCCTGTATAGCTGTGCTACCGTCTGCAGTCCACACATCACATCAGGGCATATCGTAATCTGTACTCTGGGTTGTACCCATACCCAAGTACCCAACACATGTGCTCTGCAGACGGTAGCAGCGGCAAAATTACTCATCTGCAATAGAAAGTGCAGAGCACCCATGTAGCTGCTGTAATTACTTCCTATAAAAACACTCTCTAGTTTGTGATCGTGAATTTATAGATGAAACTTGCTGCACACGGCCTCCGGGTTTCCCCGTGCCAGCGTACAAGGACGTTGGGCTATCCAGTGCCGACAACGCCGGTCGCCTGCGCGTATTCGCAGCTTCCGCTTGTCGGCCTTGGAGGCGTGGTTGAGGACCAGTTCCTCACCCCGCCCCGCCCTGTCAGGATGGACCGGGACACGCCGAGCGACGACGACGATGATGTAGCCGGCGCTCCGTTCTTCTTCACTCAGTGGGCGCATCGCGGGGTTCGCCCAGCAAGTGTTGAAGAAGGCCGCTATGTCCCTGCTGCAGGCGCCTGGAACACCCCTGCTGCAGACCTAGGTCCAGGCTTCCCCTCAGGAGTGCGCGGATAGCGGCACAGTCGCTCGCCAACGTCCCGGTCGTCAGGCGAGGAGAAACCCTCATAATTGAACGGCTGGCGCAACTTGAGGAAAAAATGACGGCGGAGGCCAAGCAGAAGTTGGAGGCCACGTTTGGCGACGACCCCGTGGACGCGGACACCGAGTCGATGCACGAGCTCTTCCCCGACCTCGTACGCCTGCAAAGCCTGCGCGGGCGACGTGGCACTCGCGCTTGAGCGCCACCGCCGATCCGTCGATCGAAGCTGGTGCACGCAATATAGGTTATTGTTTCGTGAGTAATCCGATTAGGAGGTAAGGTATAGGAGCAGCGCTTCATGTAATATGTTCACTCCCAAAAGCGTGTGGAAGCGCAGGTGTAAAAACTCCTCTACTTAAATACAAAGATACGCAAATTTTTTTACGTATTCGAGAAAAAAATAGATAAAACTTGCTTCTTTTTCTTTTTTTAGAAAAAGGTGTTATGCTAATTTTGTGATCGTGAATCCTCGCTAATTCTGTGATTAGTTTGATTGTTTGGTTTTAGTAGGTCCCACCTCGATGATTACATGCATATTGTAGGATTTCCGGATCGATGGTGAGGATGAACGAGGAGGGGTCTGGTCTGAGGACTGATGCACACCACGGTGACTAGCTAGTCTGAGCGGCACAGCTGTGAGCCCCTGTCGCTTTCCGTTTCAATGGCTGCCACGCAGCCCAAGTGTCAAGTGTGTCTTTGTTGTGTACGTGAGCGCGCCATGTCTTCAGCTTCTGATACGCTAGTGATATGTGGACAGAGGTCTCCGTATGTGGTTGTTGGGCTCTAGGCATGCAAGGATGCTACTTTTTTTTTTTTTCTGGAAAGATGCTACCTGTTGTTGGGCTCTGGATATGGATGCTGCGTGTGCAGCTGTGCTACTGTCAGCATACAAGTATACAATACAACAGAAAATGGCGCAAAAAGAAAAACAGCAGAGAGTAACTGGCAAAAACTGGCTGAACAGTCATTTTGATCCATCAACTGTCGTTCCAAGTTTAGTTTAATCTCTAAAACTTCAATTGATAAATCCATGGATGAGAGTTGTTGGAGTGCTGAAATAGTCACTTTTTTTACAACAATGAAAGAGTCACTTTGATAATTCTAGAATAAAACTAAGCGTAAAAATAAAACTTTTAAACTGAAGTGGTCGTAACAAAATTGAGGCTGTGCGATAGTTGAGTATAGTCTGCTTAGAAAACTCGCTGGTCCTTGGAACCGCGCATGGAAAGCAGCAGCCTTCAGTTGCAATTTTTTTTTTTTGGGAAGCATCACTTATATAGTGTGGTGTATAATGAGGCCCAGTTGTAAATAAACAAGAAACAGCCCACGTAACAAAGCATACGAAAAAACCCGTTTACTCCTCTGAGCCGGCTCAATATGCAGCGATGGGCTTCACAGCTTCTTCCATTTTTTTTTTGACAGGTAGCTTTCATTCATCAGGTATTATTAGGCTACGGTCGCACAAGTTTGTAACAGTTGCCGCCTTGTGGGTGACAGATGTTGCAAAAGGACAAGTTGCCGCCTTGTGGGCAATGATGCATGCTACCGACTGTCAATAATGTGTACTACGTACAAGTGGAATCATTTGAGAAGAGTGGGTGACAGATGTTGGGCCGCGTCATTCTCACCATGAATGCAGGAACTAGGAGCCCACCGCCACCTAGGAGACGTGTACTGTTCCTGGGTCACACAAGCTGCTTATACGTGTTGGTCACACAGTACATGTGGATCAGATCAGAACACCCTACTCCTACTGTGTTGGCTGCCACTGTTCAGAAAGAGGCTGTACGTGCGCTCCACTGCAGACGCGCACGGCGCACCCCATTCCCATCTCCCGGCGTAAACCAACGACAGTCACCAACAAATCATCAAACGGATGACGACGCTTCATCAACAGGCAACAGCGTCCACCCGGTTGCCCCCATGGAAGCCGACAGAGCGTCCCAATAATTCCCCTGGAGTAGCCCCCCACCACGGTTGCCGGCTCCTGGCACCCACTCGGGCAACGCCCTGACGTCGCTGGCCTATCGCGCGTTCGAGCGGCCTCGGAAGTCGCAATTACGTGTACCACGAGTCCACGACCCACGCAGCCGCACGCGAGGGCCCGGCAAGGGGCCGACCGGGCGCGCTCGATCGCGTTCGCGTCGGCCAGGCAACCTGGCCGGGGTGCGCGCGCTGTGCCCAGTTCGTTCCAGGCCGGCCGCGGGGTGGCCGAGCGGTCCAGTCCGGCGCCCCGGATGCTACGACTACGGGTGCGAGACGCAATCATGCTGCACTGCATGGCGGGTTTCGGTCGAGATCAGAGCGCTTTGCCTCCGTTGGCCGGGGCCGGGGGCTCCCGCGGCGCACTTGGGCTCGCCGGCCGGGCTGCATGCGCATGCCGTGACTGGACTGCGCCGCGCCGCGTCACATCGCTCGTAGCTGACGACGACGGAGCTAGCGGGTTACTATGCATACTGTATTCATTCGTCCATTCCATACAGTGGAATAGTGGATGCACGATGGCTTCTGAGGGTTATTAAGCTTTTAGGCCATATATTATATGCAGTAGTAGTACTAGGTTCTGCGCTTGGAAGTTGGAAATGATCACATTCATGTCATCATTGTAAAGCAAGCATACTCTCAAGTGTGATCCAATGATTGAATTCTAACAACTAAATAGAATGACTCAGGCCTTCGATCTCTTAGAGCATGTACTAGCTAACAATACAACATTGAGCTGGCTGTATATATATATATATATATAGCCCACTTATACATGTCATGTTCGTTTGCTCTTATCAGCCGCGCTTACCGCTAGCGATTTAATAGTGTTTTCTCTCACAACAATTTAGCAGCAGCGAGAATCAGCTTGCCATGACAAAAAAAAGAACAGGGAGGTAGTTGGTTAACTTACAACATATCTTCCTCTCGTAGACTCTGTTGGAACTATGCGTTCTAACAGAGAGTGGGAGGGGTGAGCGGAGATCTTTTATTTGGGTCGGGACTCCCGCCTCTGGGAGATGAGAGGAGGCCGACGGAGGTCACGACGAAGGTCACGACCGAGGTCACGACGGAAGTCACGACGGTGGTCATGACGGGGGGTCCCAACGGAGGTCACGATGGAGGTTCCGATGGAGGCCACAACGGAGGTCCCGACGGAGGTCACGACCGAGGTCACGACGGAGGTCACGACCGAGGTCACGACGGTGGTCATGACGGAGGTCCCAACGGAGGTCCCTGTAACACCTCTGGTATTATATTAACTAAAACCTGCCATGTCATCATATGCATCGCAAAGCATTCATGTTTAAGTCAACTTTAATGTGCATCAACTAAAACAAGTTTACATTTCATAGGTTGATTATGGTTTTTGAATGTTTTGTCACATGAAATAATAAAACCCTACTTTTGAATGTCATCCCAAATACTTGGTTTATATTCTATGTACTTGAGGTGTAAATCGTGTTTACACTAGTGTCAAGCATAGTGTATAAACCTAAATTGAACCCTTAAAATTCATTTCCATATTTGAAGTTGAATTTGGGTTTCAAAGCTTATTCCCAAGTTTTATAATTCAAATCTAAATTCAGATTGGGAAGCTATAAAATGTTTTTCAAAAGTCAACTTGGTCAACCAAGGGTGTCTTTGGGTCATTGACCTAAAAATGTCCTTGGATAATGTTTGTGATCACTAATGACCAACCAATTAATTTAAAAACCAAATCGAGTTTGAATTTGGTTTCAAAAACCCTTTATTTCAAAACCTGGTTTTATCCCCTTTTCTATAATTCAAAATCTATAAAGAATTTGGGGATACTCTAAAAAGATAGTTTGTAGATCTTGACAAGAGCTACACAGTTGGTATTTAAAGTTTTTCAAGTTTTCAAAAGGAATTTCAAATGAATTTGAAAATACAGTTTTTTAGAATTGTCCCCTTTTGATTTCAAAACCATAATTCAAAAATTATGAATAATTTGGGAAAACTTTGTATGTGAAAAATGTTTGGTTTGACAATTTGAATATTTCATAGTTTTGAAGATTTTCAAGTTTTATTGAAAAATCAAAAGTAATTTTAAATGTTTACTTCTAGGGTTTATTCCCCTTTTTAAATTTGAATTCATATTTCAAATTCTAGACAGAATTTGAGGATTCTAGTTAAATGAAAAGTGTAGCTCTTGAAAATTTATGCAAATTCTATTTTTGGAGATTTTCAAGTTCTTATATCAATTTTGAAGTAATTTATTATTTTCAAAAAATGGTATTTCTGTAATTATCGAGAACAGCACCGAGACCTATGAACGGACGCCATTGCCGGCTTCTCAAGCCGCGTCGCCGTCCACCGCCGCACAGGCTGGTGTGCTGCTGCCGCCAGCTTGCCTCCCGCGTGCGAAGCTTCATCGTCACCGTGTCGCTCGCTCATACCTCGCCCCTGCCCTATAAATAGGTCGGCCGCCGCCTCTTTTCTTCTTCTTTTCCTCCCTGCCGCCGCCGCCGACAACCTTGCTCTGCCGCTCCAATTCACCGCCATGGATCCACCGCTGTCCAATTGCTTTTGCCAGAAGCTCCGCCTCGACCTTGCCCTTCTTCTGAGCCAGCTAGTGCTCGCCCTCATCGCCCATAGCGCCCGCACGCCGTCATCTTCCTCGCAGCCAGTCGCCGAGCCGCCGTGAGCTTTCTCGCCGGCCACCGCCGCCAAGGTTGAAAATATATTTTCTTTAACCCTCCTATCATGTTCTCCATGCTATCCTGCCCCTCATGCGTATCTTGGCCGGCTTGATGGTACACAGGAGTCTCCGTGACGCGAACCTTGCCGTCGGAGCGCCGCCGCCGCCATCAGCGCCGCCGTCCGCAACCCGACTCAGCCACTCCGAGCTTTCATCTTCGAGCGCACCAGAACTGTGGTAATCTCCTGCGCCTCTCCATGCCTTCAATTTCATCTTTCCCGCATCGTAGCGTCCGGCCGCCGTGGCTCGCCGCTGGCATGTTCATGCCGCTCCGCCACGCGCGTGGCCGTTACGGCTGGGGGTCAAATTGGGTCTCATTTTGTTAATGATTGTGTTCGCAAGAGTGCGTAGCCCATGTCCGTGCACTCGTCATCGCTGAAAATCACTCCGGTGAGCGTTGGCGCCGCGCCCGAGCTCCGCCGTGCCGCCATGGCCACCGGCGAGCCTGCTGCCCCTGCTCCACCGCTTCATTAGCTAGATAATCATGTTCGCCGTGTCGAGTTGAGCACGTAGGACCAAGTCTCATGGCCGGAGATCTCGCCGCCGGCGAGATAGCCGTCGGTCAAGCGCAGTCGCCGTCGGGTCAACGCGGGGAGAGAAAAAGGATTTTCTTTTTCTATTTCCAGAAAATAATTTAAATGCTATTTTCTTTGAAAAATCATAGTAATTTTTGTATAGCTCCAAAAATTCTGAAATTTGTTTTGTATGTTCTTTATAATATTATCCACCTAGGAAAAATATAAAATGTCAAATTTGAGTAATTTTTCATAAGTTAAAATTAACTCTTTTATTTGAAAAATACACCTTCAATGATTTTTAATAAATAAAAAGTTAGCTTTTATTTCTAAAATTTATTTTGCCATCTAATTAGGTCAAGAGCTTTTCAAAATAAAATTTTAAGCTTAATTAGACAACTTTAATTTTTATGCCTTTATTTTATGCTTTTAAGTAATTAATTAATCCCTTTAATCATGTTAATCATTATAGGGTTTGTTTGACTTTGGTATTGATTGATGACCTCGGGTTATTAACCTTAATGACCCTTGGCACTTTAATTAATTATTTGCGCTTACCTGGATCATGTTATTAGGGTTTAATTAACATTATTTCATGTGTTTAATGAACTTTTTTAATGACGTAGTTAACCCTAATGAGCTTAGAAAGTAAATTTTTGTTGGCTTGCAACTTTATCGTGAAGGAAATTTGTACTCAAGCCCTTAATCTGATCATGCATTTATCGAGCATCATGTTTACTATTCCATCATGTTGAAGCATATCATTTATTCGTATAGTTTTCGTTAACGGAGAGTTTAACGTTGTCGCATCAGATTCCAAGGAAGAGCAGGCTCAGGAGTTAGGAGTTGATCCAGAACTCGAGACCGTCTACCCCGACTACCAAGGCAAGCCCCGGATGCATTCCAACCCTACCTTTGTTTTATAAAAGTTTTATCGCTTCAGTTATGAAATGTTGCATTAAGTATTAGGAGTTGAGTGAAAACCCACCAATTGCATTACCTGTCTTAGTTCCATATTCCTTGTTACCTGTTCTGGCAGATGCGTAGTAATGCTTAGCCTTGCTTAATTAGTTAAGTGTTCAAAATTAAAGAATGAAAAAGATGAGATTGGTTTTATCTGTTGGAATCATGCTTTTAGTTAATAAATCGAGTCCGGACGGCTAACTTGCATTGGAAAAGGAGTCCCTCTGTAGTGTTTCTGTCTGTTGATGCCCTAAGTCCCGTGTCGATGGTGAACTGGTGATATCGAGAAACTAGAAATCCACATGCATGAAGTGTCATACAGTGGGCCAGAGTCCCCACGTATGTCATGGAGTGATATATAGTGGGCCAGAGTCCCCACATATATCATAGTGTGTTATACTGTGGGTTTAAATTCCCATGTATATCGGTACACTGGGTCGAAGTGCTCACGTGTATCATGTGGTGATATATGGCTATGGTTGTTATCCCGGTATATCTGTGATCTGGTATGCATCGGAGTTAAAGTCTCCGGTATCCCAGTGATCTAGGTCCCAGCTGGGTATGAAAATGGATTCGAATCGCCGTTGCTTCTCGAAGAAGAAGACTCGATCGGTGTTCATCATTGTAGTAACAACTTGAATGATGTTTAAGGTTTAAGAATGAAGTTGGTTGGTAATCTTGATCTTGGGCAAGACAACTTTACTTTCTGTCAATGCTTTTCTGCAAAAATTCTTATCTCTTGCAAGCCTTACCTTGTCCCTCTAGCCTGCATTTCCTGAGTCTTCACCTCTCTTTTTCGTCGGGTCAATCTTGTTGAGTACTTTTGTACTCAGGGTTTGTTGAACCCTTGTTACAGGTGAGTCTCATGGGCAGGAGTGCTTCGCATCCTGCTGCATGACAGTCATCGAGGAAAGTGATGACGAATAGGATGTCTCGCTCTTGGGCAGAGCATATAATCAAGGTTTTTGTAATAAGTTATATTGTTACTCCACTGCTACTATGGTTTGTATTAATCTAACTTATGGTTTGTAAGTTTAAACTGCACGGTTTATAAACTTATGTTATTGTAATCCTTCTACTATTTTACTCCAATGTATATTATTTGTATAAAACTGTTATAATACTGCAATGTCTCTTTGTAATGATTGATCCTGCTTGGAGAATCATGGATGATTCAGGATTTACCCGACAGACCTTTTAAGTCTTATAGAATACATTCATGGTTATTTGGAGTCTGTTTAGATAATAATCATGCGTGTGGGCCATATAATTTTGGAGGGTCTGCCATAGTCCCGGCGGAGGCAGCTGACGGCGTAGTGAAGGTTTCTTCGCTCTCCCTCCCCTGGGACGCTGAGGTTACCTTAGGTCACTTGAATGAATAATGCGAGAGTAGTCGCAAGAACTAGGGTTGGTGGACTAGGTTTTGAGAGAGATAGAGCCTCTCCCTTCCCCTCCTCTTGGTTGTATATAAGCAAGCGACAGTTTACAAGCGACACCCCGGTGGTGGCAGTTTACAAGCGACCCCCCCGGTGGGGGTGAAATTGACAAGTGACTACTGTAGCCCATATTGGGCCTCTTCTTGGGGGATTTGGCCCATATGCATATGGGCTCCCCCAACAATAGCCCCTTAGCTACAAGGGCATGGACGGTACTACATGGTCTACTAGCTACTCATACATGAAGAGGCACAATACAACTAGAAAACTGGTTGCAAGGACTGTCCTTTGCAACCCAAACATGCACGTCTCGCTAAAAACTCCATCCCAAAAGCCCAGTGGGAAAAAAAGGTATGGAGAAAAGAGCACGTGCACGACTCTAACCTATACATGTTCTAACTCTTGGGAGTCACATCGGAGGTCCCATCAGAGGTCACCGGCCTCAAATTTTCTTGATGCGAAGGTCTTTGACTTTGTCTCATGCAGAGTTCTTTATCTCTGATTGTTCTTCAATTGTAGGTCACCGGCTTCAAATTTTCCTGATGCGGAGGTCTTTGACTTTGCCTCGTGCAGAGTTCATCTTTGTCTGTTCTTCAATCGAAGGTCATCGGCTTCAAATTTTCTTGATGCGGAGGTCTTTGACTTCGCCTCGTGCAGAGTTCTTCATCTCTGTCTGTTCTTCAATCAGAGGTCCTCATCTTCAAATTTTCTTGATGCGGAGGTCTTCGACTTCGCCTCATGCAGAGTTCTTCATCTCTGACTGTCCTTCAATCGGAGGCCACCGGCTTCAAATTTTCTTGATGCGGAGGTCTTGGACTTCGCTCGATGCAGAGTTCTTCATCTTTGACTGTCCTTCAATCAGAGGTCACTGGCTTCAAATTTTCTTGATGCGGAGGTCTTGGACTTCGCTCGATGAAGAGTTCTTCATCTCTGACTGTCCTTCAATCGGAGGTCATCGGCTTCAAATTTTCACTCACGAGCGTCGGACAAAAAGTGTTATGCTCTGGAGCTGCTGGTCCTCTGGTGCACTCCCCCTGCCCCTCTTGGCTGGCACTCGTGAGTGAATACTCAGCCACGCTTGGTATTGTCGACGTAGTTGTAATAGTCGAAGTAGATGTTGGTGAGCCCCTTGAGTCAAAACTGTTGTTGAAGGTGTGGCGACCTTGGTGCAGATGATGGTGAAGCCCCCCTTGCCAAAGTTTTGTCGGAGACCGGTTGTAGAGGTTCGTTGATGTTGTTTTGCGAGGGTCCTCCTGCAAAAAGTTTGGCGGAGACGATTTTGGTGTAGACACTGAAGGTGATATTGGTGAAGCCCCTCATGCTATTGTCGGAGGCAAGTTTTGCCGAAGGCCCTTATGCAAAAAATTTTGGCGAAGGCTGGCAGAGGCAATGTTGGTGAATTCATCGAAGATGGTGGCGAATCCCCTCATGCTGAAGAGCTTGGTGAAGGTCATGCTGATGTAGACATCGATGCCTCGTGTTGAAGGCCGGAGAAGTCACGTGAAAATACACCAGGGTTGATCTCCTGCATTTTTAGGGACTTAGGTTGTTCGTTATAGCTTTGTCGAATGTTGACTTGCTTTGCAAGTCTTTCGACGCCTTAGAAAGACGCTGGCTTTCTATTTGCTGCAAAAAATTATTAGTCATTCAATTGATACATGAAGGTAGCACGAAAGTCTGAGCTTCATGACCTGGTGCCTGTATTGATTCAATACTTTTCCAGGATTTTATACAGAGTCCTGGTGCCCGTGTTTCGGAGCTTCTTCCAGGTGGCCATGCAGTGCTATTTGAACTTATGCAATATTGCAATGTATGAATGCATTCATGTGATGAAAATTAATCATTCATATTAGAAATATTTATGGGGGTAAAAATATTATGCAGCCTGTAAAAAATTATGGTTATGCTTGAACAAATGTCATGCTCCACACATGAAGAATATCATATACCCTGCAAAAAATATGGTTGAGTTTCAGCTAAGGCTATGCTTTGCATATAAGAGATATGACCTTCAAATGAAGGGGTTGTAATTTTGGATGACTAGCGGAGGTTGTCTTTCAAGAACTTATATGAGTATAAATGTGACTTGCAGTAATGAAGGTAAAAGTTATTAATTTTCTGCGAAGGTTAGACCAAATAAAATTGGGTTGATGTGTATCATAAGAATTTAAATAGAGAAACTGAACGACATGACCTACAAAAAGAGGAAGAACATTAGTGTTAGAGGGTTCAAATGTTGGGCGGCTGACGGAGGTCTATTACTGAGAAACCAATTGACTGACGAAGGCCACTAGCTACTGAAGTTTGTCAACTATCGTAGCCCTGTGATTGATGAAGGCTGCTGACTGATGGATGAAGGCTACTGAGTTGGGTCAATAAGTGTCATGGGCTACCAAAAACCAATAATAAATGAAGTCCATTAACTGATAATGAAGACCAATGACTAGGGAAAACCACTGACTGTTGAGAGGCAATAACCAGCGAAGGCCATCGACGGATGAGAATCACTGCTGACTCATAGTAACCAATATAGATGAAGCCCATTTGACTCATGGAGGTTGTTGATTGATGATAGCCAATATACATGAAGGTCACAGACTTGCGGAGACTGCTGATTGATTATAACCAATATACTAATGAAAACCACTAACTGACGAAGGTCGCTAGATAGATGATTTCCAATATAGACGAAGGCACTGACTTACGGAGGCTGCTAACTGATGATAAAGCCAATGGCTGGCGGAGGTACTGACTGACAAGGTTCAATATACTGATAAAGTCCAATGATTGACGGAGGCTATTTTCTGATAAGTGGAGGTACTGACTAGCGGAGGTACTGACTGACAATGTCCAATATACTGATGAAGTCCAGTGATTGTCAGAGGCTGTTTCCTGATAAACGGAGGTACTGACTGACAAGAGCGGAGGTTCATGGGGACTCTTAGCTAGTACACTAATGTTTTTTAGGATTGTGAAAATATATATAAATAAGATGAATATATCTCATATGAAGGGTAAGTTTTGAGAGTAAGATATACTTACGGTGATGGTGTCCTGCATGTTAGTAACAAACGGAGGTTTAATAAAAATAATAGAAAAATATTTTAAGTTTGTCAGCTTGGCCAAAGCATGTATAGCCCCTCAAGCAATGCTTTTAGTGTGGCGAAGGCCATGATAACTTTCTGTCACAATGGTGACAAGTTGTATGTGAAGGTTTAATTTTTGAAATTTTCTTTAGGAAGGCGAAGCTTAGATCAAAATTATAGTGAAGTAAATCACAAGTGCATAAATCATTAGGCATTATGAGCTGATGAGAATTTATAAGCTAGTGAGAAATTCTTACTTGCATTGACTTGGTTCCTGCGAGGAGGTGTTTTCAACATAGATGAAAGTTAGTAATGTATGTGAGCATACATAATTCATATAATTGAATGGTAACCGAATTCAAAGGTTAGGATAATCTACTTCAAGTGTTATGACAAACCGGTTAATCAGAGTAGAGATTATTGTACTTTGATGTGTACATATATAAACTCAAAGATGGGTAAAGGTGGTAGGTGCAGGCTTGTTACTTATCTGGTAAGACAGCGCAGATTGTTGGCTCTTATAACACAGAGCAACCGAGGATGTTGCCGAAACAAAATATTGGCCGGATCGGAGATGATAACCCAGTATAATTTCGTGTTCTGGTTAGAGATAAATCTTCATAGTCAGCGAAGGTGACCAAGCAAAGGCTCAGATAGAACCTCAAAGTGCAGTGTTCAAAATTTTTTGCTACAAATAGAACTGGTGGGATGACATGTTCTCAACAAAAGCTATACCACACGGGTTAGTGCACATAAAAATATTTGCAAAATATAAGCAGTTATGATGGATGATGTAAGAGCCAAATTGAGGTGAAAGTTGTTTCTGTTGTCAGGCTGATGCCAAAATTTGTGCTGGTTTCAACTTATCTGCTGCGTGGTTGTTGCCAAAGTTGCCATGGTAGAGCCAAGGATAGCACTCAGCCTCCGCAAGGCTGGAGTTGACTTGTCCAGAAGTCACCACAAAGGACCCTGCCTCCGCGCGTGCGCGGTCGGTGCTGCATCGAAGGACGCAACCTCCGTGTGGGCAGTGGTAGCTGTAGCCTCCGCGTCGACTCCGATGGAGCGAGGGCCGAGTCACGGTGAAGGCACAGCCTCCGCGCGACCGCGGTCGGCTCTGGGCCAAAGGAACAAGTTGATTGGAGTTTTGTTGCTGGGACTTCATTTGATGGGCCTCCACATCTCCGATTAAGCTTTGATGGGCCGTTGGAGCCTCTGGACTCTCGGACACAACGTGCTGATACATCGTTGGGGCTAGCCTCCACATCTTTGCCTTGCATAGATACCTTATGCATAACAGTTGTTTCCCTACATGCAACAAGTAGAAAAACTATCCCTGCTTTTGGGTAGCCGGAGGTCATATTATTTTAATTAAAGTTCTACAGCTAAAGTTCAAGCAATGTAACTTTGGCAGAAAAGGTGATGTGTATATTGGTGTCGAAGGCATATATAAGTTTCCTAAAATGTTTTTATTTTATCTCCTTTTTTTAAGGCCAAAGGCGGTAGCTTTGGAGGCTTTCATTTTTCACAGAAAGAAGAGGAGGGAAGGGACACTTATCGTGCATGGCTTCCTTTCTGAGGGTGCAGACCGTTATTCTCTGCCTTTGCGGAGGTCGATACATCAAGCGCCTTCATGGCTGCTGGTTGAGCAGACGCCTTTGATGTCGAATGACACGGCGCCGGCCTTTACGTGCTTGCGTTCTAGCCAGAGGTGTAGGTCATGCATTTTGGCCTTGGAGGTGCCGCGCACGGTGAAGTACGACATGGCCTTCATGTGGGCATAGTCGGCGCAGGCGGGAGGTGTTGCCGCAGAGGACGCAGCCTCCGCACGGCACCACGTCAGCAGGTACTGGAGTGGCAGATCATGGCCGGAGTTGTTCGCGAGTCGTGGTGAAGGGCGAGCCTCCTTGCGGGCACGGCTGGCGCTGGGCCAAAAGATGGTGAAGGACGTAACCTCCGCGCGAGCATGGTCATATATATGATTCCAGCATTTGGTCAATCTAAAGAAGAACATGTATTCCTACTCATTAGTTAGCACAAAGGATGAATATCTCATGCGGAGGTTCGGAAGTCGCGGCGAAGTGCCAGCCTCCGCGCGGGCACGGTTGGTGTTGGGCCGAAAGACGGCGAAGGACGTAGCCTCCGCACGAGCGTAGATTGTGGCCAGAGACCTGGCCTCCGCATGTCAGCGGAGGCTCGCCTGGCGTGGGGTCTGGGAGCGGAGGTCCGGCCTTCTATCCAATGCATGCAACGGAGGCTTGCCTGGCATGGCTTGTATCGTTCACTGTTAACCATAAATAGCAAAAAGGAAAAGTAGAACTAGTGTATGTATATACATACATATACATTAGAATTACATCCTGCATTGGTTTTTTTCCCCAAGCCTGGAGACTCGAAGGTCCTGATTTCAAAATCCGGAGGTTCCTTATTTGTGAATTAATAAATTTATTGGAGTGAAGAGAGGAGACACTTATCTTTAGATGGACCTCCGCGGAGAGACCTTCATACACGGCCTCCACGCACTGTAGCGTCAGTGTCAGTAGGAGGATGAACTGACGAGTCGAGGTTGTACCTCCATAGTTTGGTGGTCAGAGGTGGTCACGTGTCTTGGCCTTCATCTGGTACAGCGTGCAGGACTTGGCTTGCTTGGCATATCGACCATAGCTGTGACCTGCATATATGACGAACGCAAGAACTTGCAATGCATTTGTGGTTAGCATGCGAAGGTCTTTTAGTTTCAACCTTGGGCTCCAAGCCACGAATAGCAAGAGCAAAAATAGAGCATGCATGTTGATATGTAAATGAGCTGAGGTTGACAATAAGAAGTTGATATTAAGGTGATGCAATCCAGGCTCCGGAGGTTGTTGGGTGGAGGTTATCAACAAACCATCACTCTCAAAAAGAAATTATTTATGCCTAGCACGGTGGGCGCCACTGTTGGAACTATGCGTTCTAACAGAGAGTGAGAGGGGTGAGCGGAGATCTTTTATTTGGGTCAGGACCTCCGCTGTAACATCCCAGATGTTAATAGGCAATTAAAATTATAATCAAGTGCATTATCAAGCATAATCATTGAGCATCATGGCATAAATACATTCATGTTTTAATTATGTCTTTTATGTGATGCTTAGTTTTATACAGAAAATGATGATGCTTTCCGTTTACTTAAAGTTTCCTTATCATTTTATGTGACTTTGTAAATGTTTAAAACAACCTAAAATTTATATTGTTATCTTGTGCTTTGCTTAATATTTATGTCAGGTCAACCATGATATGTCTCAACTAAAACAAGTTTATATTTATAGGTTGGTTGTGCTTTTGAAATGTTGAGTTGGTTGATAATTCAAAAACTACTTTCAAAACCCTATTTTATCCCTCTTTCTATATTTTAAAATATATAAATAATTTTGAGATATTCTCAAAATATGGTTTGTAGATCTTGACAAGAGCTACAATAATGGTATTCAAAGTTTTTTAAGTTTCCAAAAATAATTTTAAATAAATTTAAAAATACAGTTTTCTAGCATTTGTCTCCTTTTGATTTTAAATCCATATTTCAAAATTTATGTATAATTTGGGAAAACTTTATATATGAAGAAGGTTTGGTTTGAGAAGTTGAGAATTTCATACATTGGACGATTTTCAAGTTATTTAGCAAAATCAAAAGATTATTAAAATATTTGTTCTGGGGGTTTATTCTCTTTTTGCTCTTTTTTTAAAATTTAATTTAAAAATCCAATTTCTGTGAAGAATTTAAAGTTATTAATTTTTACAAAAGTGTATAGCTTAAAATTCTAAACATTTCATAGATTGGGAGTTTTTCAAGTTCTATTCAAAATGTTGGAGTAATTTGTAATTTTCGACGAGTGACAGTTCTGTAATTTTTATGAATAGTACTGCGCGAGCTCCTCCTATGTTCTGCTGCCGCGTCGTCGCCGTGAGCCATTTGGCCACGTCTTCGAGACCTCCCGTGCTGGCAGCTGCGTGGGCGAGCTCACGAAGCTACTGGACGCCTAGAAGCTGTCGCACCCGCCTTTATCTTGCCCAAGAGGCCGCCGTCCCTCACTCTACCGAAAATGGCAGCAGGAGCAGCCCAACGCCGTCGCCGTCTGATTTTGTCGCCGTTGTCGTGTCTCCATTCAATTCCTCATGCGCACAACTCCGCCATCACCTTCTCTGGCTCCTCAACCCAGCCACATCGCCCTTCAACCAAAACTGGGGGCTTAGCGAGTCGTATCGCCATGACCGCATGGCTGTCAGGCTGAGCATCGACCGCCGCTTGCGCTCCAGCTACTTCGCGCCATTCCACTCTCAACTAGCACCACCAGCAGCTTCGCCTCCGCCTCCTGCAGCTCACGTGCGCTCTCGCTAAGCTCAGCCACCGTCGGAGCATAGCGCCGCCGTGCCGCTCTGCCACCGAGCCGCGGGCTCGTGTGGCCATGCCACCACGGGACGTCTCGGGTCAAGCCGAGGTCACCTATGGGCGCGGCCTGATGCCTCCATGCTCCCGTGCCCCTTCCCCGTCACCGGGAGGCACCCCCATCGCCGGAAACCGCCGTTCCCGGTCACCTCCTCCACTCCAATTCGCGCCAGGGGCTTCGCGCAGGAATTCAACTAAAGGCAGGGTTTTAACTGCGAAGTCTATGACTCAGGTGAATAGTGTCCCGATGACCTGTTTGTAGCAGTTTTTCTCAAACTTCATAAAATCATATCTGAAGTTTGGTAACTCTATTTTTGGTGAACCAAATTTTATTGTGTTCCTTGTGATACCTAGTTTTTATTAAAAATATGAAATATGTCATGTTTTGTAGAAAAATAAATAGTTATATTTTATGCCTTTTATTTAATGTTTTAAAAGAGAAAATTTCATATCTCTTGCTATGTAGCTCTATATGACTTGAAATTTTGATGGTGTGCTGCTAATGCTATGTTTAAGCTGTAGTTTAATTTTTAAACATGTTAGATGTTGTATGAGTTAGTTATGAATTTTCTTTTGTTAATAATTATTTTATCTCATGTAATGCTTTCACCAATGCATTACCGTGCATCATGTCATGTTATGCTTTCACCAATGCATTACCGTGCATCATGTCATGAGTTTATTATACTAAAGCATGCATCATTTTATTACGTGTAGTTGTTTCAAAAGTAAATTGAATCATGTTGATCAATGTTTGGAAAGATGCCATCCAACAAGAATGTTCGAGAAGGTGACATCCATCAATGATGTTGAAGTCCTTATCCATGGTGTTGGTGCCAAATCTAACATCTGTGATCTCGACGAGAACTAGCCACCGCTACAACAAAGGCAAGCCCCGGATACATTTAAACCCTATCCTTATTTTTATAAAGTTTTTATCGCTTCAGCTATAAAATGTTGCATTAAGTAATAGGTGTTGAGTGAAAACCTACCAATTGCATTACCTGTCTACTACCTTATTCCTTGTTAGCTGTTTTTGGAAAATGCGTAGTAATGCTTAGCCTTGCTTTATTAGTTAAATTTTTAAAAAAATAAAAGAATAAAAAGGATGAGGATGGCTTTATCTGTGAAATCATGATGATAGTTAATAAATCGAGCCTGGACGGGTAACTTGCATTAGAAATAGAGTCCCTCTGTAGTGTTTTCATCTGTGGATGCCCTAGGTCCCGTTCGATGGTGATCTGCGTGTATTGAGAAACTAGAAAATCCATATGCATGAAGTGATATACTGAGGGTTGGAGCCCAGGTATGTCATGGAGTGATATATAGTGGACCAAAGTCTCCACATATGTCATAGTGTGGTATACTGTGGGTTTAAGTTCCTGCGTATATCGGTACACTGGGTCTAAGTGCTCAAGTGTATCATGTGGTGATATATGGCTGCGGTTGTTATCCCAGTATATCTGTGATCTGGTATGCATCGGAGTTAGAGTCTCTGGTATTCCAGTGATCTAGGTCCCAGCTGGATATAAAAATAGATTCGAATCGCCGTTGCTTCTCGGAGAAGAAGACTCGATCTCTGTTGTTAATCGTCATAACAACTTGAATGATGATAAGGTATCAAAATAAAGTTGGTTGGTAATCTTGAGCTAGAGCAAAACAACTTTACTTTCTGTTATATCTAATGATGAATTAAAACTTAATCCAAAGAGCTTTTCTGCAAAAGTCTTTGTTTCTTGCGGCCTTACCTTGTCCCTCTGGCCTGCATTCCTGAGTCTTCACCCCTCTTTTTCGTTGGATTAGTCTTGTGGAGTACTTTTGTACTCAGGGTTTGTTGAACCCCTGTTGCAGGTTCTAACTGGTGTTCGAACCAAGGTTATGTCGGTGGGCTCGATGTGATCTGGTTGTCCTCTCTCAGCTTAGGCGCTCTACCTAAGTTGTCTTCTGTAGTTCTACTCTGCTTCCGCAAATGAAGATAAGTTTATAAAATATAACTTATTTATAATTTATAAATTTACTTTTATCTTTTCTTTGCACTCTGATTCTTATTTTGTAACAAATGTTGTAATGTTATAGCTACTCCTTTGTTGATCCTGGTATGAGTATAAAATATGGTTTAATCGGGGTCCTTTCAGGGCACCCGACAGGGCTTTCTAGGTTGTATGGAATACATGCATGGCTATCAGAGGTCTTGAGGACAATGATAGGTGTGTGTGGGCCATATAATTAAGGAGGTTCTGCCACATCTGCCTCTGGGAGATGAGAGGAGGTCACCAGAGGTCCCGACGGAGGTCCCGACGGAGGTCACGACCGAGGTCACGACCGAGGTCACGACCGAGGTCACGACGGTGGTCATGACGGGGTCCCAACGGAGGTCTCGAGGGAGGTCACGATTGAGGTCACGACGGAGGTCACGACGGTGGTCACGACGGAGGTCCCAACGGAGGTCCCGGCGGAGGCAGCTGGCGACGTAGCGAAGGTTTCTTCGCTCTCCCTCCCCCGGGACACTAAGGTTACCTTAGGTCACTTGAATGAATAATGCGAGAGTAGTCGCAAGAACTAGGGTTGGTGGACTGGGTTTTGGGAGGGAGAGAGAGCGCCTCTCCCTTGCCCTCCTTCTCTTGGTATGTATATAGGCAAGCGGTAGTTTACAAGCGACCCTCCAGTGGTGGCATTTTACAAGCGATCCTCCGGTAGGGGTGAAATTGACAAGTGACTACTGTAGCCCCCTATTGGGTCTCTTCTAGGGGGATTTGGCCCATATGCATATGGGCTCTCTCAACAGACTCTTTTTTGGTTCACAATACTTCGGCTGGCTGCAAAATTACATTCCACGTTTCTTTTGTCTTCTTCTTCTTCTTCTTTCCGTCACCTTAGCATCCAGTTTCTGTTAACATTCTCCTACTATACTTGGCAGCATATCACCTCTGGGTCATATGCCTTTTATTTACTCTCACCATCATATGCAAAATCAGTAGGTTACTACTTTGATCTACGTTGCCGCCGACTAGCTAAGCCACCAAGGCCCATATATAACTATTACGGTAAATACTATTATTTGCAAGCTCTTTTTTTATCAAAAATAAAATATGAAAGAGTAGCAGACCCAACAACAATATAAATAGTGCAACGCAAAAGCAAACGAATCTGCAGGCTTGCTTAGCCTGATCCCCAGATCTTTCCCTGTTGCATTCGCAACTCTATTCCCTTTGAGGCTGTGACGTACACCGACCCAACACCAGATTATTTGTATGGACCAAGGGGGGACTAGCTAAAAAGACCTCCTTTTGATTTGCAGTTGCAGCCTCATTTGAGTCGTCAGTGCTATCTGAGTAGGGAAACCTCAAGCAAACACGCACTAGTAGTAGTGGATGTGTCGAGGACGAGGCTTGTTGGGCAGCAACAAGAGGAAACAAGCACGAAACTAAAGCGCCCTTTGCATTGCCCCCCTGCTTTTCTGACGACTCCGTCCGTCCCTGCTAACAATGTGGCCTCCATGATTTCCCTCTTCCACCGACGAGAGCGACTGCGCCCGTCCGCTTGGCTCCTTGTAGGAATCGACTAGCCGCCGCGACGGCGACGACGACCTCGATGCGCCATGGAAGGATTGGTCAGGTCAGCCACTGATCCGATCTCCCCGGCAACCGATCGCATCAAGACGTCCGCTGTACGCGTAAAGCAACACGCACAACACCAAAAGCATGCATGTGTGGAAGCATCGTCGCAAAAGGAGTTTCAGTTTGATGAAAAGAGCTAAGCTGTTCCCTCTCCTCTGCGCAACAGGCAGGGTTATGTGGAGAAACGTTGGCGCACGACGCCGCAGTGCCGCACTCGACCAGGCTCTGCATCTGCATCAGGTAGATTTCACCACGGCTCTGCATGAGAAATCTGCAGGAACGGTTGCCGTGCAGGTACCTTAGCTTCGGTAACGTTCGGACGAGGCTTCCACTCAGCAGAGATGTGTCGAACGAAGTTACTAATCAACCGGGCTAGTGCTTAATTATATAAAGGTAACTTAAAGCTGATATGAGATTTGGCATTAACTTATACTGACAAATATATAATGGGGCACCGCACCACCAGATCGATCTTTCTGTCTGCGTTTCGTGTCATGCTCTGAAAATTCAGTCTAGCCTATCACTTCGGACGCTGATAACAGCAACAACATGACGTGAATTGCCACGGTTAGAATTCAGACACATTTATGCGCATGAAAGCACAACGAGACAAGTAGCACGGCAGTAATAAAAAAAAACAGCAAGTATCTTACCTCAAATTGCATTGCCAGTTCAAGAACTGCATCCTATTATAAGCAAGCAAACAGTTACTACTAGTTTAGAATCCAAAAAAGGATCAATTAGTATTTTAAACCCACATATGGAGCAATCCTTTGAAATTTGAGATTTTTTTACACGAGATATGCTAGTTAACCTTGGATGATTTTTTTGAGGAGGATAATTACAATAGGAACAAAAAGGTATAAAAAATCGTAATAAAATATTAAAAGGAAAAAGGAATATATTGAAACAAATGTTCATGGATCCATACCATCAATCAATCAGCTCAAGACGTTACGCACAAACATGTCCTGTCAGTTCACGCATAAAGTTATCTTTTTTTTTTTTTGTTGTTGTTTGCCACCGATCGACCAAGCTAGGTGCTGTATTAGTGGAATCTGAATGCAAGTCCATGAAACCCCACTGATGGAATTTGGGTGACGCCATACGTGCTTTTACTCAGTGCATTTCATAAGTACGGGTGCCAAATATGATCCATGCATGCTGAAAAGGACACCGGAATACACTAGTGTCTGCTTGCTTATATAAGCACCCAACTGTAAATAACTAGTATATGTGATATTTGAGGTCTGGATCCCATGATCTAAAGCAACCAATGCAATAAACTTCAATTCTTAAAACTCCAAATAGGTGGTCTAAATTATTGTCTAAATTAAGTTTAGTCAACTTCACACAATTGTGCTAAAGTGATTTAAAAACTGGCAGCCAACTAAACATAGAATAACATATTGGTATATATGTATATGTTTTCAAGGCACAGGAGGCTAATTGTGCCAATACAAACAATGGATGAGATTCTAAAGCCCCGCTTGGTAGAGCTCTGGACACATTGTAGCGAGGAGTCTTCTTTCTCTTTTCTTTCAAAATGAACTAGGAGTCAATAATAAGACTATTACTTTTTTAGCTTCACCTCTATGTGTACTATAGCAAGAAGCAAGTACTGGCAAGGGTGTGCTGGTTTTACATTCAGTGAGAAAAGCATTATATATAGTATCCCACCGTTCATATATTGTATATCTAGAAAATCCAAATTAACCCATAATTTAGAATAGAGGGTGGTATGTTGCAAGAGAAAAGCTGATATATTGTGATACATATTTCCTTGCCATAAGTCCTGGAATATCACTCTTTCTCCACAGAAATTATTAAAGCATATATAATAATAGAATACAAGTTATAGATATACTATCATATTACAAAAAGGTAGCAAAAAAAGGAGCACAGGACAAAATTATTCCAGTCCTTCCACTCTGCAACGCCTCTCTCAATCATCCCACCCTAGCTAATGCATGCAACGTCAGTAGACACAAACGGTTTCAGGGGACACACATGCATGACAAAGACAGTTAGCAATTGGACACCGCCTCTTCCATGTTCCATCGTCCAGGTAGAGGTAGTAGCTATGCGCTCATCATCAGTTAAGCACTAGCCATATGCTGCAATCAAACTGCACCAGCATGCAGCTCCGTGTCCATGGGAGGATGAATGGCTTCACACCACCCCATTGGCCTTCTTGCACGAGTCATCTCCAACACCAGCGGCGGCGATCTCCTTGATGAACACGGCGTCGTCGTAGAGCATTCCTCCTCCGTTGGCTTTGGATGCTGCCACGGGCAGCTCCATGGACTCCTCCTCCTCCTTCTCCTGGGTCTCCTTGTGCTTGCCCCAGAGCACCGAGTAGAGCCCGATCACGATCAGGACGGCCCCGAGGACGCCGCCGAGGAATATCTTCTCGGCGAGGATGAAGGAGCCCATGACGGCCACGATGATCATCATCAGCGGGCTGAATGCCGACGCGAACACTGGCCCCGTCTTCTGGATCACCAGGCCTTGCACGTAGTACGCTATGCTCGACGTCACAATGCCCTGAACGAATGCAATGGCGGCGTTAGTACCCAGGCACTTCATCGATGATGTGGCACCGCAATTGTGTATTTTATATATGGCGGCCGATGGATCGGAGGCGATCGACTTACGGCGTATGCGGCGGCGAGGAGGTTCATGTCGAAGCCGATGGTCCAGACGGAGGGGCGGTGCTCCATGACGAAGGTGACGACGATGGCCTGGAGGGTGCCGACGAAGCAGATGAGGGTGGTGAGGGAGAGCGGCGCCGCGTACTGCTTCAGGGTGTGCGCCTGGAGGATGAAGAGCGAGGCCCACGCGAGGGTGGCGATGATGACGAAAAGCGAGCCCAGGAACCACTCCCTGCCGCTGGGGTCGATGGCGGCGGCGGGCGCGTCGGCGCCGCCGTGCGCGTGGCCGTGGCTAGTCCACGCCATCTTCATCAGCGGGCCCTTGTACAGCGTCATCATCATGGCGCCGGCCACGGTCACCAGCGTCCCGGCCACCTTCGCCTGGCACCTCACCTTCTTCAGGTCCACCTTCTCCATCCTGCACACGGAACAATGTTAGAGGAGTTCAGCTACTCTGTTTTTCATCCATCGCACTCTCCATCGATTGATCGACCATACCTGAAAATCACGGCCATCACGAAGGTCATGGCAGGAAGGATGTTGCTCATGGCGCACGCGAAGGTCGGCCCGGTGAACTTGAGACCGGCGTAGTAGAAATTCTGGTCTATCACAGGCCTGTAATGAAATTAACAACACGAGCGAGTTAATTACGGAAATGTGATCAGTGCTTCAGAAAAGCTGACCGAAAATTATTTCGTCAAGGCTATATCAGAAAAGCCTGGAATTAGTGCTTCTTCACACAGTACGGTGCTAAACACCTTTTTTTTTTGTTTGGAAACAAAATAGAATCTGCAAATGGAGATTGGTGCCTCCACCTATCTCTCTCTCTTTTTTTTTTTCTTTTCAAGAAAGGCACAAAGTTTCTTTGTGTGCACTAACCCGAGCAGTGCCAGTACGAAGATCTGGAAGAAGACCGACCACGTCATCTTGGGCCTCACCTTCCTGCAACATTTCCAATCAAGTGATGAACATTAGCTAGGGATCGATGAAGCACACAACAAGAGAATTCAACATTGCTGGCTTCACCGTGCGTGGTGATTAACATAACCAGCAGATAGGTACCTCTCATAGTTGAGAGCAAATGGTGCGATGGAGATGGTGGCGAAGGCGTGGCGGTAGACGACGAGCACATAGTGGCTCATGCCGTGGTTGAGGGAGACCTTGGTGATGACGTTCATGCCGGCAGAGCCGAACTGCAGGGAGGTCATGGCGATGTAAGGCTTGGCCTTCTCGAAGAAATCGCCGTAGCAGCCCATGGTGGTGGTATACTTATGTAGTCACTAGCTAGCTAGGGTGATATAACAAGCTTTGCAAGCTTGGCGATCGATCGATCAGCTGCAGATCAGTAGCAGGGTAAGGTGCTAGAGAACTCAAGGGGCAAGCAAACAAGGCCTTCTTGAGCTGAAGGAAATGTGCTGGGGGGCTGCTCTATTTATAGGGTGCTCGTGGTAGGGGCATCTCGGTCATTTAGATCTCGATCAATATCCGGGGAGAGTAAGAAGGCTGTAGCCATCCATGCTGGAACCCGGCCGTTTGTGCGCAGACGTCGGCTATTCTCCGCGAGTGCGCAACTGGGCATCGTGGGTGGCAGCAGGGCCAGGGCGTGCACCACCCGTCGTCTCCCGTCTTGTATTGAGTTCAAGCTGATCCGATCCGGGGAGAGGCTCTAGCTATCTTGCTGAAGCAAACAATGACATGAGATGTCGACGGCTTCTCTGGTTGGGATAGGCTTCAGTAGGCTAGCTGTGGGCTGTAGCAACATATCTCAGCGAGCAAATTCAGTGGCAAACCATCAAAATTTCGTCAGATTAGAATGATAATTGGTAGACAGAAGGAATCATCAACGGTCTTATCTCTCCGATGCTACACAGCTACAGATCATATAGTGAGGCCACAGGAAACCAGCATAGGATCCACGATCAGATCTGCAAACTCGATCCTAGCCGACATGCAAATTTGCCTAGCTATACTGCTCTGATTGTGGTTGCCAAATTCAGTAGTAGCACTGGTTGGCGACAAGATAGATAGATATAGCTACATGTCAATATTTGCCGAAACATTCACCAATCACCACCATTCATGCTGTTTTTCAAGCTCTCAGCGTTCAAGCAGGACTCAACGATCAAAATTCTTCCGCGGCTAATGCTCTTTTTTTTGCGCAAATAGCACTAAATTAGCCAGACAGAGAAGTTTATTTTGTCAACATTGAACAAGTTCTTTTTCCTGAAGTATTTTGAGTAAAGCTGCATCCCAATTTCCATGGAGTGTCGTTGTCGAGCTTCTAAAGGAGAGAGCATTACAATATTCCAGGGCTACTAGCTCCCTCTTATTTGCTGAACATATGTATGCGTGGAGTTCACTGGTGTCGAGCACTACCACAAATATAATGCTGTTTTTCTTTTGTATTTAAACGACTCAACCGTCACCACAACAAGGAAATACTAATACAGTACAGGAGGATACATTGCAATGCGATTCGAGCGGCTGCGGAAAGCTACATCCTCCGGCCATTCTGAAAGCACAACCGACCCAGAAGGCAGACCTGAGTGCGATCTATGATATGGACTGTTCTCTTTTAATTAGTACCGGATTTGATATGGTGTTTATGTAGAGGGTCTCCTCAGAGCTAGTCCATTTTTATCCCTCGATCTCTGTCCCTCTTCATTTTTCTTGTTATTCGAGTTTTCCATTAGAAAAAGAAAAGGCTAAAAATACAAGCTTTTCATTTCCTTGCATAGTAAACTTGTTTTTGACTAGTGTTATTTCAAAAATGAGTTTGGGGTGGTGTGCAACATCACAATAAAAACTAACATTAGAATGACTAACTCAGACGCTACCTACTAACACTAACTTTATTAATCTTTACTTCTGAGTTGCTGCTTGTTTCTTCTTTGCTAGAAGAGTCATGAGCGAAGAAGGTCATAAAAAAGCTCCACCTGCACTTCTCGTCCAATTTGGGGTCAAGCCAAGGCCAAAGTGCTCAAGCACCAAGCCCCACCAACGAGGCAATGGCCAAGACATCCACACCAAACGACAAGCCTAAACATCAAGAGCAGCCATTGTCCAAGGAAAACGCTGGGAGGGGAAGGGCAACGCCAAGCCCCAAGGTAGAAACCGCCGTGGTTCCATGGATCCACCACAACAGGTCAACAGCCATCGTGCAGCATGAACAGTGGCGATAGCGGGATTGTAGTGAACTCCGTCCTCACTGTCATGAAGCAGATCAAGTCTCCCATCGGCCAAAATCGCCCGAGGAGAGAGGCACATTCATGATGTTCAGCTGGTACATTTTTCGACTGATTCAATAGTATTATGTGAAAGATAATAAATCAGAACAAGCTAAAACAAGCTGAGAGTAGTTCAAGTTGAGAGTTTTATGTCACCTCCCGCACACCAGAGGAATCGTTGCTGGAAATCTAACTCCGATGATAACAAGATTGGATAAGATCATGGTGGCTTGGAATCCAATAGCTTCGATCGTAGGCCACCAAAGCTTCTCATTGTAGCACCAAATTAAACTCAAGGGAAAAGAAAGAAAACTCATACCCTTATGCATTATTGTTCTCATGCGACCGGAGGGCAGCTCACCTCTACGCCACAACAGCTCTTCTTCATCCACCTCCATTCACCCCATCATCAGGTTATTCTGCTATTGTTTTCCATTTGATTGGACAATAGGCGCTATTCACTTCGCCATGTGTCTCACATTTCCACATAGAGTAAATCTTTCAAGTTGCAATAAAATGGCAATATGAAAAGAGATTGTTTACAACAATTGGGGAAAAATTCGACAGCTCACGTTGACCGATCCGATGGCTAGAAAGGCTGGAGAAAATAGGAGGAAATGCTAGAGAGAAAACATGAGGAAATTGTCATGAGTAAAAAGACTCATGCGAAAAATGTCACTGCCTTTTTCCTTACGCTTAATCAGATTTTTGTATTTT
The DNA here is from genome assembly GCA_023333625.1 of Bothriochloa decipiens. NCBI lineage: Eukaryota > Viridiplantae > Streptophyta > Magnoliopsida > Poales > Poaceae > Bothriochloa > Bothriochloa decipiens. The sequence continues at coordinate 98,403 of JALGXP010000069.1, forward strand.
TCGCTCATTATTGCAACCAGAGAAAGTAGGAGAGGAATACAAATAAAACATGAACAGAACAGATCGAGGTGCATGCATGTCTGCAGTTCCAGAATTACGTCCAAGCTAGCTAGCCCCAGCGTTTAGGTTTAGCTTTCGCTTTTGCTGCATGCTTGTGCGTATGTGCCCTTTTGCAATGCACTTTTTGCTTTATTTGCAAATCGGAGAGGAGAAGATGGATTTGACTTGAAACTTGAATACATATGTAGTCTATAAGATCATGAAATTGATGGTGCTAGATCTCCTCTTGCGAAGGGAGTTTAAATGCAGTAACTGAAATATTTAGATGACATGTTATACTTCTTCCGATCAAAAAAATATTTTACACATTTGACTTTACGTAGTCTTTAGAGCGTATGTTACATAGACTTTACACATGTCAAAAATATATATTTTAAAACATTTCGAACGTAGAAGATTTAACCAAAGCTTATCCTGTAAATGACATGTTTCGTAATCTGTGTTCCGTTTTTTTATTCATTCTAGCAAGTGTGTGTTGTTCTGAATTTCGACATATGCCACATCGACTTATAATTGGACATCAAAGTAGTAGGGATGCACGTATAAATTTGTTGAAAAGCAAGTGGAATTAACAACAGGAGCAAACAACTTTAGGGCTATTTGGTATCTTATTCTGCGTATATATGAATTATGATGATGATCGGAGAGAACTAGAGAATCATAGAGATTACGGCGTATCCGGAAGGACAAAAGAGACTGGGTGCTACTGCTGGTTGCGTCACTAATTACTTAATTAAAGTCGATCCGATCCGGCAAAACAGAGACACAGTTCCGCCAGTCTCTTTCTAGCCGCGTAAGTAGACAATTACTAGCAGCAGCAGCTTATAATCGAGTGTGGATTGGAACGCACCATACCGGGTTAGCAAGTGGCCAAGCCCTGATTGGGATTTTAATTAGATTAGAGGCCAAGATCGACAAGGATCGGTCGAATAGCCACTCACTAAAGCCTGCTTAGCTTAATGCTATCTCGTCTCGCGATGCTCCTCAAACTCGTCTCTGTTGTGTTTTATGCCGTTCGTTTCTATCGCCAGCAATAAGATCGAACATGCTGTATATAGTAAAGCCATTCCATGATTGTGTAAGCAGGAATATGTGGAAGCATTACTGGATTCTATTCTTACAGGATATTGCGTCAATACTTTGTAGTCACGCATGAACATGCTAGATTTGTTGCTAATGTAACGTTAGTGGCTTCTTAGAGCAGAGCAGGCAGCAGAGTGCCAACGGTTCCTGAAATCTGAGGTCCGGTGCATTGTTATTTGTTAGGGATCAAACCACAGTTTTTTTTTTTTTTTTTTTTTTTTTTTTGAGAAGTAGGATCAAACCAC
>JALGXP010000684.1:0-25259 GCA_023333625.1 Bothriochloa decipiens
TTGGTAGTGTCTACAGAAGACCATGCCATATAACACTCATTGGACTTCATAGTGCATTGGCTGGTGAGCTCCTCAATCTGCTTCTCATACTTTGAGATCATTTTACTTGTCCTAGTCTGCATGCTCATAGAAAGACCATGCATAAGTATCATAAAATCACAAATGAAGCTGCAACATCATGTGAAAGTTCTGACCTGGGTAGTTGAGACATCAATGTCGGATGAGCATCTTTTGCACAAGATATTGCCATCTGTAACTGTGTTTGCTGCCACGAGTGTAAGATGAAGGGTTATCACTCTGAAAAAATAAGTAAATTGCACCAAATCAACTCATTATTACCTGATAAAAGTGGTGCTTTGCGAATACAGATCCCACAAACCATGGGACTTCCTCTTACTCCTTTGAAATTGATCATAATAGCACCATTCATCTCAACTGTAACCCTGATATCACGCACTTGAAGGGCCCTGTTTCCTCCAACTACAGCATACACATCGAGTTGAGACAATACCTGTGGATTCAAAAGTGATTCTTTTTTTAGCTGAACCTGAACAGAAATCATGGGACAGAATTATAAATTTTAATAACAGGTTAGCATATTTGCCTTTTCGCCTTGCACAAGGACATCAAACATTCTAATTCCTTTTGGCCCACATGTGTAGAGAATCTCAGCAAAGTGCAGATCCAGAAAATAGGCTCCGGGGGCAAGACCATCCAACTTGTAACTGAAACTGCCATATCGTGCTGAGTGATAAATAAATGGACAATCACCACCATCAACTATGCTCTCATTTGTTTCTGTAACATGCCCTCCTTCAAAGAATGAATCACCAGAAACCTTCAAGCATGGATCACAGCCTTCGAATGCTACACCGCCAGCATTAATGAAGAGAACAGTCATCTGAAAGGCAACAGAGGAGAGTCTGAGGTTTCTAGAGCGCAATCTCATGTGTATATAGAAGATGATTCTGAAATAACTATGAAAAAAATTCATAATTCCGTGCGGCTATGCCAACCAAAATACTAGGCCACCAAAACCTAATAAGGTTGATGTTAAAAAAACTAATAAGATTGTAGTATTTCGTAATTTGCAATCTGATGGAATAATTTATCCAGAACAGAAAAGGACATATACATGTTTTACGCACAAAAAGGTAGCAATCCTAGGAATTGAATGGCTACATGCAAGAAGTGGTTATATGGTATTAAACATACTTTTACTTATGAATGCTTCTTTTTTCCTTGTTCAATAGTGGTGCAGTGCTGTGAACTTCAAAGCATGCAATACAGTAGAGTCCAGCCCATAAAATTATCCTAGTTTATGGAGTACATGACAATTATATTTCCCAATGAAAATATGTTCTTCATTTGCTTCGTTCGCATTAACCAAATCAGGCAAGGACACCAATCAATTGAAAGTAGATATCTCAGCTGGTATTACAATAATACTTAAAACACAAAATAATTTCGTGATTCTCGATGCAAAGGCAATGTCCACCAGTTTCATATCAAGGAAACAGTGTTTCATCAGGTCTAATATAAAATCTGGCCACAGGTAGGGAATGAAACCAGCGCATGTGACAAATTTTATCAATCCGCCAAATCGTGATTCTCGATGTATGGGGATGCAATGATGTGTGGAAATGCAATGAAATTAAGGTTCAATCAGTCTGTTTTCACCAGTTTTTAGCATATGAAAACATGGCACAAGGATACTCCTCACATAACAAAAACTGATCAGACAATGCAACCATCATACATGAACCAAATCAGACCAACACAAAATAATCTGAGCAAACACATTAACTAGATGACATTAAGCAGGAGTTATCAGCCATAAGGGTTTGATGCCGACATATATGAAACACATAAGTTTGGGACGTCCAATAAATACATTGTTCTGGCCTTCTGGGATCCCATTTTTTGTGGTTGTGCCGACAGAAGTTCCCCCAACATTCATCAAGTCTCTCCTACAGGGGAGAGGACCAACTCCCGACCTCGAAGAAACCAGGGCACCGATCTAGAACGACCCGAGGCGAATTAAACTAAGAGGAAGGCTTAGGAAACAGCACCTGAACGGCAATCAGCCAAGCTGAGACCGGACAAGACGACGCGGGGCCCGGGCATGAGGATCGTGGACTCCGCCACCTCCTGCGGCGAAGGGACCGGGGCCGGGGCTAGGGCCGACGTAGCCTCATCGTCGCGGCTGTGGCTGGCGCGACTCGCGGGGTCCGTCTCCCCGTCGGCGGTCCACGAGAAGTCCATGGGATCCCCTCGGCGCCTCTTGTGAAGGCTCTCCTCGCGGCGGGTCTTGCGGACCTCCTCCATATTGCCCTCGCGCCGCCGCCGCCCCTCCTCCGCGTCAACCGCCACCTTGTAGCGGTTCCGCCGCATCTCGACCCGCTCTCTCGGGCGCAGCGACGACATGGCTGGCGAAGCACCGCTCGTTCTCTGTCCCTCGGTCTCGGTCGCTGAACGGCGGCGGCGGCAGGGCGTCGAGGGAGCCGAGGGGAGCGGGAGGAGGGGAGAAACCCTTGCGGCGAGGCGGAGACGCAGGAGAAGAGGTTGCGGCGGCGGTGGGGACGAGCACGGCCAGGTAGAGAGGCAGACAGCGGTGGCGTGGTGTGCGGCCGGGCGCCGGGCGCGCAAGGCAAAGGCTTATGCGGAATTGCGGTCTACAGCCATGTGGTGCGGTGTGGATCTGGTTCACGGTCTATCGCAACAGCTCTCGTGGACTTGTTGTATCCACCAATCGCGTGGATTTACAAATGGGCGGGGTTTATGACGCGCAAAGGGCGTGAAGAATGCGGATGTGATTTTTCTTTTAAAAACATGTTGAGAATGGATTCAAGCGCTGGAGGAATAAATTAAACACCATTGCCGCAGCGCGAGAATGGACACAAGTTGCCTACCACTTTGTTGCATACTGGCAACAAAGTTGTTTTAAAAACATGTTGAGAATGGACACAAGTTGCCTACCACTTTGGAATTTGCGGGCATGGGTTAGTAAGCACCATTGCATCCATTAGTCATCATTTACGTATACACTCATGGTTGCATACTTGCATTGCATGTGGTGGAGCAGGCGTTGCCGCAGCGCGAGCCGCGAGCTGTGAGCTGTGCCAGTTTATGACGTGGCCACTGCAGGGCGGCGTGATCAACGAGAACAAGTCCTTGCAGAGCTTCTGGTTGGACAAACTGTTGACGCTCAACCCCAAGGGCCTCGACTTCTCTGTCACGTTTGCTTGTGCCCAGCGCCGGACCCGACTTCCCTGGGGGGGGAGAGAGAGAGAGAGAGGGCAACTCATTCTAGTTCTGGCAGGGAGAAGAAAGACTAGAGAAGGAAGCGTTGGATGGGTCCGGTGATGGGCCTCCACGAATCTGGGCAGAGTAGGTCCGATGGATGACGGCCCAGGAAGACGATTCGCGTGGGCTACCCAATGAGATGCATATGGGCGCGCAGCGCAGGAGCGTAAGACAAAACGAGGCAGGAGGCAGTGGATTTTGGTTGATCCGTTTCTCAAAACAAAATAACAAACAAACAAAACTAGGCAGTGTAGTTTTTTTTTTTTTGCCAATGCCAAACATCGAGTTGTTTTGATAAAACCGGTAATAATAGCCAGAGGTCGAACGAACTGAACTGATCAACCAAAAATTGCAACTGCAGTTGATTTTGGGAGTTTTATACAGGGCCTCAGGAGCTAGGATAAGCTAGGTAGAGGAAAAATAAACCAAAAAAATGTCACAAAAAGCTACTTATATATGATCCTATTAATAAATAAATATTGAAACTGTCCGGCTCGGTATATACAGCACTCCCTTTTTTGATGCATAAATTTTGCTATGTACCTAGATAAATACTCCCTCATTTCTAAATTGTAGTTCACTTTGACTTTTTGATGTATCATTTTGCTATGTATCTAAACATATTATTTATCTAAGTACATAGCAAAATGCATGTACTAAAAAAGTCAAAGTGAACTACAATTTAGAACGAAGAGAGTAATATATCTAGATATATAGCAAAATACATGAAAAAAATCAAAGTGAACTGCAATTTTTAACGAAAGTCGCAGTGAACTGCAATTTGTAACGGAGCGTGTAAACGAGGTCACGGCGCGATGCTGTTCAGTAAAATAATGCATGCGCCGGTACGATGGCACCGATCAGTGATGCTGGCTCGCTCATGCATATTTATGACTACATACTGGCTGGTAGCTAGACTTTTCGTTCTCACATGCATCAACCTACGTACGGCTTCGGGGGGAAAATATTCACGTACGGACGGGCTTTCAGTACATGCAATACAATATATATAAGTGCACATTTCTCGATGCAAAAAAAATGAATAGTACTACCAATGCAATGTGGCCGTTCCAAGGATCGAAGGGCAGAATAATCGCCACGTGCTATGGTCCGTGTCCGTAGGCCGTAGCTGGTGGTCGGCGGCCGGGCTATCTCAAGACATACTTGTCCCTCCGACATTGTTGATGATGACATTAACTGATTGACATGCACGCTCCATAATTTGCTCACGTACTTTGGCTTATTTCTTCAAACTGCAGACGATCGAGTCTAAACAAGCTAAAAGATAGCGTACATTTGCTCCAAAGATGAGTGATCGACAACAGGCGGATGGATATCATATATGGAGAAACAACTTCAAGGCTGGTTCATCTCTGCTGCATGCATCTTCTTTTACACATTAGTTATTACCGCAGATGCATTATAATTTCTCTTCGTTGTGTGGTACGAGTGCAGTACATGGGAAATCTGCTACACGATATTGATCGACTCATCATCAGATATTTTAAAAACTGCATGGACAAATTTTTATGATTAATGTAGTGCATGGGGACCTGAAGAACAAGCTAGCATATATATTGCTCAAGCTCTGGAGTAGTATAATATGAATTTAGTTACTTGGATTGGATCTGTAACACTCTGCAATCTGCTCATGCATGTAAATGATGAACGGATGAAGAAGAGTTCAGAAGCCATGCTCGAGCAAAGAAGCCTTTGCTGGGTGCCAGCACAGGAGGCACCCGGCAAAAAATATTTTTTAAAAAATAAAAATTTCTTTACCGGGAGCCAAATCTGGCACCCGGCAAAGAAGCCTTCGCCGGGTGCCAGCTTAGGAGTCACCCGACAAAGAATATTTTTAAAAAAATAAAAAATTTCTGTGCGGGATACCTGACGGCGTGGCACCCGGCAAAGGCCGGCCGTATTTTGCCGAGTGCTGGCACCCGGCAAAGAATTTCCCGGCAAAGAACTTTTTTGCCGGATGCCCGATAAAAAACTTCCGGCAAATTATTTTACTCCCGATAAATCAACCGTTTCCGGTAGTGCTCCTGCTTAATCGAAACATACATAAGCATCTCGGCAGAAACAACTATAATTGAATGCATGCTTGTACTGAGCTCAAAACAGAAACAGATGGGAAGCGCCGCACAACTCCCATTCGTTGTGTGGATCTGTATAAAGAACAGAAGTTTTTTTATTATTATTATTTAGAGGCTGGAACTTTTTGTTCCCTTATCTAAAGAAAAAGAAGAACGTGTGGATCTTTACCTCTCTTCAACGAGAGGATGGGTGGAGAACGTTTTAGCGTAGTACACTCGTTACTAATTCGTTGATGGACGCATATACGTACTGTAGTATTTTGCTGAGGAAACACTGAAACAGTCATGTCAGACGCCACTCAGAACTCCCAGAGAGTCAGGGGGTTCCAATGACAAGCCAATGATGAAACCTTTTGAATCACCTGCGGCAAGCGCCAGAGAATACCGATGCATGAAATGGAGGAAGGTTTACTTCTCCAAATTTACCTTTAAATTTTACTATGTAGAATTTTTATTCCTCGTCGTATTAAAATATTGGTAAATATATGAAGTACTAAATGTAAATAAAATTTAAAATTTATTATATAGTTTTGTTGTACTTTACGAGACGAACGTTTTGAGTCTAATTAATCAATATTTAAATAATTATTAGCAAATAAAAATAAAATTACTACGATGCACGTTACCTTTTGCCGGCCGCCCGAATCGGGCAACTAAACGAGGCCGAAGCAAAGGTTCAGAGGTCGCCATCATTGCTCCAATCTTCTTCACTTCCTGTGCTGCACATCCCAAAAAAAAGGAGGAAGAAGACATAAAAACCCCCAACAGATGAAGATTGAAGGAATCATTGCACCAATATATAAGCTCAACCTGGGTAGACCCTCGGCACCTCCTCCGTTCCCATGGGAGAGAGACGTAGTACAGGGAGATGTGCACGGAGGAGCAGCAACAAGAAAAATTAAAAGAATCAGCTGAACAAGCGTAGCTACTGAAACTCTGAAAGCACCCATTAGAATGCATGGAAGCTATCTCTAAGGGGAATGAAGCCTGGTCCGAGGCACTAGGCTGCTGCTGCTGCTCCTGCATGAGGAGGAGCCATGCATGCATCCTCTCACAGATAGCGGCCTAGAACCAGACAACATTCCACACAGAGCAATGGCTTCCTTCTCCTTCATTTTTCACTTCCTCTCCGTGTTCTTCTCACCTCTTTCTAAAGATCTCTCTCTGTCTATCTCCCAAGGAATGAAGCCCGGCCGGGGTGTCTTATGTATAGTCCCTCCTCACCCACACCCAGGAGAGAGAGGGGGGGAGGAAGAGGACCCCAGCCAGCTCTCTGAAAATCTGAATCCGTTTGCATTTGCGAGCTGCCTGCTGTGATATATGATGAGGTCATGATAGCCCGAATGATTAGTCGCCCGCCGCCCGCCCACCCCGCCTACAAATTTGTACCACCACGCACACACTGCAGACGACCAGCACCGCGGAACGTGAGAGCCGTACGACCTCTACCTCGGGCCTCGTGCCCGCACAACCACCAACAAGCAGGCGGCCGGGTCACCGACACGTGGGGGCCACGCTCTCGCATTTGATGCAAAAGGCTGCAGGTCTGGCTGGGAGCATGCATTAAGCGGCGAGCTCTAGCTCTAGCGAGCAGTAATGGCCAAACGAAACGGCCACAGCGGCATCACATGGCAAACGGCAGGCAAGGGCCGCAGGCATTGCATTCAAGCGCATTTAAAGAGGGCGGGATCGGGACTGGGACGACGGCGGCGGGCAGAGCGAGAGCGGTGGGCGGTGTCCACGGAGTAGTACGGATGCAGCTGGCGTTGTGGGTGGCGCATCGATAGGGGACGTCTACGGCGATCTGGACGGCGGGCGGGCAACGACGTGGGGTTGTTGGGAATGAAACCCTAGCTCTAGCTAGCTAGCAAGTGCGAGACGGACGGACGGACGACGATGGGCGGACAGCGGGGGGAGGAGTGGTTGGGGTACTACAGCATACCGTAAATGTAAATGCGTGCGTGAGCGCCTCGAGACGACGTTGAACCCTGCGCTGTGCTGCTTGGCAGCTTGCGCCTGTTGCGCTCTGTTGGCGGGCGTCTCGACCTGCTCGTCGTCCCACCTACTCGGCGTAGACGACGACGCCGACGCCGTGCCGCCTGCTGCTTGGGCTTTTCTTTTACTTGGTGGGCCGGCCCGGGCCGGGGTTGCATTGGACGAGAGGTTACTTCCTGTCCGCTGGGGCCTGATAGTCATAAAGGGCCCATTGGGCCGGTTTTCCCCAGAGAGTGGCCGATGGGGGAGGGAAGGGATGATGGGCTATACGGACTGGCCTTTTGATTTGTCCTTCGGTTTGGGCCGGAATGCAGCATGGGCATGGGCCACCGGTATTTTCCGTCGAGGGAAAGCAAAGTCAAATGCTTCAGGGCAGTTGACATGCATCTTCGCTCGCTGAGACCAGTGCCTAAAAAAATACATATACCTAGCTCGTTCCTTTCTTTATACGTAATCGTATACGGATACTTGTAATGCATACAGCAGCTACACTTGTACTACGACGGGAGAAAGTTAAGGGAACTCGATGGGATGAAATCGTACACAACTAGGTACTGCCCCGGTCGTGACGCTGACACACCTTGTTATTACCAACAATCGAGCCGTAGCTAGTGTTAGCCAGTGTGTAAAAAAGAGACGAGAAAAAGCTTCTGCTCTCCAATCATCATCATCATCATACATAGCACTACGTTCTAGAATGTGCTGCATGCAGGTTGAGTTAGCACGCAGCTAGCTAGGGTATCATGAAGTTAAGGACATGGTCATCAAGGCAGCAACAACGAACTTGGCAGCGCAGCGTAAAGGCCCTCTCGCTGTCGCCGGGGGGTTAAATGCTCGCCCGTTCATGCGGTTGCAGCAGCAGGTAGAGGTAGCTATAGCTGGCCTCTGGCCGCCGGGCGCCCGGCCGGGTCGGTCAGGTTCTGCGCTCTGCTCCAAGCACCAAGCTCTTCTCCTTCTCCGCCGAGACGCCGGACTTTTTCATATACTCCTTCCGTCCCAAAAAAAAAAATGTCCATTTTAGATTTTTCATTCATCATGTTTGATCATCCGTCTTATTAAAAAACTTTATAAATATTATTTATTTTATTATAATTTATTTATCATTAGAGATACTTTAATACTAATTTATTTATTTTATAATATATTTAAAAAAATTTAAATAAAACGAAACGGATCAAACACGTTATCTTAAAGTCAAAAACGACGTTCTTTCTGTGGTAGAGTTAGGACCACGCACACGCCGACGCGTCCATGCATCAGCTGTACGGCCAAGAGTTCTGCGCTCTCGTACTTTGCTCTGAGCAAACTGTCCCGGCCTGCCGTGTCCTGCACGCACGGTTGCATATGGCAATATGGCATATGGCCGCCAACCGGAACACGACATGCACGCGCGTACATTTACGTGCCGTAGGACCGCGCGCCGGGAAGTTTACCCTTTTATTTCCCCCATATATAACTAATTACTCATCACACTCTCACTCACCACCCACCCAGCAATAATGTCTCCATCTCATCTTCGTTGCCATATATAACCCCTCCATATATTTCAAGAATGTATATAACTAGCTAGTTCTAGTTCTAGAATCAAGAATATAACTAGTTTTAGACTTTCTTGGACCGGGATCACGGAGAGCGCGATAAGACACTTAATTTTTACCATCACAAGCAAACGAGCTCGTGCATGTATGACAACGAAACATACTCGATGCAAGGTCAACTGGATGATTTATGTTTTGTAGATTTATTCAATGATCGTGTCATCTGTTTCAATACGTTTTGGAAATGGATATGGGTGCACATGCACCCATGAAAAAAAGGGTTATGAACATGTTTTCACCATATACATGCCCTAACAATAAAAATCTATGCATACGCAAGGCAATTTCACCCCTTGAACGTGCTCTAGCTTGGTTCCTTGGTTGGACCGTTTCGACACGTGTTGTTCTAACTCATATGAGCATACTGAGTGGTGTGTGTCTGAGTCGTCTCTATAAACCATTTATGTAGCAATGCATCTCATGCATTTGGCACCATGAATCATTTCCGAGTCTCACAAGAAACAGTAGAATCAGAAGCCAAACATCATAGCCAGGGAAATGTTTCTACTAGAAATGGCTTGAAATGTTTCTACTTTTGGTTCCAAGGAGCATGAAACCGCCATGAAACACATAGTTTCATGGTGATTTTGAGTCTTCCATCCAAACAATAAAGTATCCAAAACGTTTTTGAGAGATGCTGAATTCAAAACATTTCTAGAGGGCCCTACGAAATAAATGAGTCATAATAAAAAGTGTGTATTCGGAGCATACATGGTGTCGACAAAAGGAAAACATAATAGGTATGCCATCAAATTAATTAATGAGCACGTGGGAGATGATGAATATTTCTTGATACTTTTTATCAAATAAACACGTCCAGTTAAACACTGGTGGATCTTAATTGAGGCCAGAAGGGCCATGCCCTTCTCCCTAAATTTGTATATTCCTTTGGCAATTGGTAATTAACCATATGCTTAATAACACTACTAATATATATATATATATATATATATATATAGTTCTTTTATTACTGTTCCGTGTGTCATTGCATTTAAAGGACGAGCTGCATGCATAGACTACTGTCCTGGTCATGCACTGCTAGCAAGTTAAGTAAACGTACTCTGACGATGCATGGCTAATAGTCCTAGCAGGCGATCCTGAAACTTTTATTACTTGTGTTTAAGTAATACTAGAAGTCATTGGTGCGGTTGCAAGTGTGAGCGTTGATCGAGGTACCGGTACGGTTGTACGTGCAAATAAACCAATTTCGGTTTGTACCATCAGTATATGAACTAGGTAGATCGACGGTGATAGATGGATTTTGACTTTATGAGTTAGTTCTGACGAAGAAGAAGAGAAATATAAACACTGCAACTTTGTGTGGAGAATAACGGGCCTGGCGGTTGCAACGAACTCCTGCACTGCATGCAATGGATCAGAGAGAGACGATATAGGTCGTCTGTGTGCGACAGCGAAAAAGCTAAGCCCTGCTTTCACCTATTTTTATGGGAGGCAAAATAAAGACGATGCATGGCTTTACATCATTAGGCATTCAAGGTCACACATGCATGTGTATATATGCATATATCCAGCCAGCTAGCAGCATTATATAAACATCGCGTGTAACGAAGAAGAGAGATCGATAATATATATTTGTGGATCGACCTCATGTATCTGATCGTCTGATCCGGCAGTTAATCCTGGTGTGTGGTGTGTTAGCTAGCAGATCTCATGCTGCCATAGCAGCTAGAGCTAGCAACCTCCAGCGCGCCTGCATGTAGTGATGATGAGGCCAGACTGTTATACCTAAGTGCTCACATGATCCCATCTGGTCCTTAAAAAACATACATATACTTAACACGCTGCTAGCTAGTGGTAGTAGAGGTGTAGCACAAAATCCAGCTAGAAACACAAAGACGACCATGCCCATGTGCACGCACGCAAAAGTGTGGAAAAGGAGAAAATAAAGATATATACTAGCTAGCTGTACTCAAACAAGTCTGCTTGTAATGCATATGCGCAGTGCCTACTAAGTTGATCTGTTAGGCGTTAAGTGTTGATGCGTGTGGCGGTGCACACAACTAAAGATTTTTTTTTAGGGAAAACACACAACTAACTTTTGATATACAGCAGCTAGATATGTATATATACTCGTACAAGTTTTATTCTTGCACAGATCGATGAAGCCCACTTGCATTGCTTCGTGAAAAACATCGACTTTGTTGATGCTTGCATGCATGCTCCTAGTGCGTGTGCTTTGTTGTGTGGGCCATCCCGGCCCAGCCCGGCCCGGCCCAGCCGTGTGGTGTTACATCCCTCTCAAGCCTTGCTAGCACACTAGCACGCACCACCCCCAGTCATTTATCGCGCCATGCACGCGACTGCTGATATGTGATATGCAGGACATGCATGGTTGCAGCTGATTGGATGGATGCTGTCACCTCGGAATAACAATATTCCCTCTCCGATCCCTTAAAAAGTTATAATTTTTTCACTCTCTCTCCATCACATCAATATTTAGCTGCTTGTATGGAGCATTAAATATAGGTAAAAAAATAATTAATTATACAGTTTAGTTGAAAATCACGAGATGAATCTTTTGAATCTAGTTGGTTCACGATCGGACAATATTTGTCAAATAAGACGAAAGTGGTACTATTTATCAGGTTTATTTTTTCCCATGATCTAAACAAGGCCTAAATCTTAACGATGTCGGCGTATGTATATATATATATATATACAACTTGCTAATTAAGAGTATATATATGTATATATCATGCAAAAGGATATATCGTATCGTAAACATTGAGTTAGAGATAAGCAGTTGAAGAAGCTTGCATATAACAACTTATTATATTCACTTCTCCTATATTCAGTTTTAGGTGTATGAATTTTGTGATTGAGCCAATTTTATCATATTTTTTATTATTAGAAAAGATAGCTCGTCTCTCGTTCTGTTGTATTATTAGTTGACTAGCTGTATATTAATGTTTATTACCCGAAATTAAATCATCTAAAACGCTGAGAACCTGTATATACATACATCCAGCTAGCAAAGCAAAAAAAAGGGATAATAATCGATCAGGTAATGATCAGAAGAACATGCTGTATCTAGCTATTGTCCTGGTAAAAGTACAGGGTTTTTATTCCTTGTGTGGCCACGCCCGCGCGCGGCTAGCTATGTGGACAAGTGCATGTGCATTTTATTTCGCTGCCGTAACCTTTACTACACTATTTAATTTCCTCAATGTAGCAGCGACAAGCATGATGGTTTAACGCATCTTTAGTTTAAATTCCTTCTTCGTACACCTATAATAGTTTGGCTCTCTATCTCCAGTCATGTATCGGCAACTTACTTATGCATGCTTATTAGGTCGTCTTATAAGTTTTGCACATTAAGGGAAGTGAGAAACTATATCAGTCTCATGCATGGCCAATAAGGCCAACCACGCACATTGATGTGATAATACGATCGGTAGTTAAGCACATACAAATAGTATAGCTTGTTGGAGGTCACCGATTGATAAGCCACAACCGATCCAAATATCCCACTGTGTCTTGCATATAAACATATATTGCCATACACGTCTCTCATCTCTGCGTATATGTTGGTTTATATATGACGCAAGTGTCTTGCATACAAACATATATTGCCATACACGTCTCTCATCTCTACGTATATGTTGGTTTATATATGACGCAAGTGTTGTCGTACACGCATCACTCAAACACCATTTGTATTTTTATGAAAATTAGTTTTTTTTTTTTGCTTATACATACATAACAGTAATTCACAGGAGGGGGATCGGAAATTCCAAAGCATTAATAAGGTGTGATGATATAATTGATTCATCCACTGCCGCCTAACTTTCCCATGCCTGCCGTATGTGTGTAAACCAAACCGATATGCGATATGTGGTGGGGCCGGCGGGGCAGCGAGGATGGATGGGCGTGTGGATTTGGCGGGTGGGGTTAGCCAGGCCCAGGCCCGCTCACGTTGCGCGCCACCGCCACCTTCCTCTCGCTACGCCGCGGGGCCCAGCGCACAGCTGTTATAGTGTGGCCTTGTCTGGGGGGCGTTCTCTCTCATCGTCCACCCAACCGTTCTTCTCGCTCCGTGCTGTAGTTACCTGTTTGCCTCGATCGATCTAGCACGTACGACCACTGTACATTCTTGCCTTGTGAATTTACAGTAGTGAATAATACGTAATGTATAAGTACAATGCATATATATAAATATGTATATATATATATAGAGAGAGAGAGAGAGAGGTAATAAAGGAGGCATGAGGCGTGCATATTCTGCAAAACATTTTTGTCAGAGCTGCAATTTGGGCCTAGTACTGGCTGTCTGGCTATGGTGGATGCGATCGTCCCCGGATTGCTGCATCAGGGCTGGCAACGACAAACCACCTGTGGCAGTCTGCCTCCTCCTTTGTTTTCTCCTGCTCCCCCGTCCTTCATCTACTCTTCCAGTAGCAGCGACCAGTAGTAGTTGGGTAGAGCAGTGCAATATACCTAAGCAGTAATTAAATTTTCACTGAATCATATTGTCAAAACCAAAAAAAAACACAATTTTCTTACCCTCTAAAGATATGTACTCTCCTGCTGTGCACCGTTAGATGTGTATGAAGACGAACTGTATATACACGATCATGTCACAGTATGTCGTGTAGCCAAATAATCTCAGCAGGGACGACGATGGGATCGGATTTGATGAGGTAGGAATTGAAGCTACGGCGGTGGGTGAATATATATAATTTCCTCCACTGATATGATTACCAACAACCAGCTGAGCTGTAGTACATGTATTAGATCTCTGCACGGTGTGTTTAATTTTACTGCTGCTGCTGATGTATACTTGCTAGCTGCTACTATACACAGTACAGTACGTATCTACCTAGAGACTTTGGTACATGTATCTGCTACCACTAGTAGTTGTAATCCGCCTGACAGCGCAGCAATCTGGTGCGTTCCATAGATGCGCGCGTACGTCTGTCCATCATCACCGCGCGCCGCCCTTCCCTCTCTTCCTCACATCATCATCTTCTCCACATCTACTCTCTCTGACCTCATCTAGCCTGCCATAGTAGTAGTAAGAGCTTCGGTTCACAGTTGACACACACGCACCGCCGATGGACGGATGATGCCCATGCTCACCGTCCTCCTCTCCTCTCCTCACCGCCCTATACTAGCTATTTAGTGCTGCTAGCCTAGCCCTACTGCTACCACTACAGTCCAGTACATACTGACTGCCCCTCTCCCTCTCCTTTCTGCTCGCGTGGTCGTCATCCATCGTGGGCATCTCCTTCTCTTCTTGCTGTGCCAGCCTTGTACAACTGCCACTCCCACCCTTCTTCTCCATCTATCCCCCCTCCTCGCTCCACCGCCCTTTTCTTTCCCCTTTTCCTCACACCCCTCTTTCCAGTTTGTGCTGTCTGCTGTGCTCGCCGGCTGCCCGGCCGGCCTCATCTCTCCAACTTCCCCTTCCTCACCACGCCTCCACTAGCGCTAGCCGTCACCTCCATGCGTGCTAGCTCCACTACTCCCGCCCATCTCCTCCGATCCGCCTCGATAATTCTGCTGTAGCAGCAGTAAGCCTAGCCTGCTACAGAAGCTAGCGCCGGGCGCCGGGAAGGCGCAAGATTCCACCTTTGATTCCACGCGCCACGCCGGCCGGCATGCAGCAGCAGCCGGCCATGCCGGCACCATTCTCGCCTGCCGAGGGGACGCCCGCAGCGGCGGCGGGCCAGCACGCCACGCCCATCAGCAGCCGCCCGCCGCCGGAACCACACCAGCAGCAGCATCATCAGGTTCAGGTGGACGAGCTTGCTGCCGGCGGCGGAGGCAGCGGCTCGGCTTCCGCCGGCAGCAGCTTCGTCGTCGACCACGACGGCGTGTCCGCGGGCGGCGGCGACGACGGCGAGCGCAACGGGCCGTCCGGTGGCGGCAACCGGTGGCCGCGGCAGGAGACGCTGGCGCTGCTCAAGATCCGCTCCGACATGGACGCCGCGTTCCGGGAGGCCGCCCTCAAGGGACCCCTCTGGGAGCAAGTCGCCAGGTACGTGCGTCGTCACTAGCCGCCAGAATTCACGCCACGCCGCTGGCTGCTGCATGAAATCTCGCTGTCGGATTCGTTCGTTCCAGCTCAATTTCGGTCAGTTTCTTCGATGTGATGGAAGAAGTAGCCTGCAGCTGGTCTGGCTTCCGCTTCCTCTTCCTCTTCGATCGTGTGGCGCAGATCGTTGCGTCTTCGTCGCCGCCGCCCACGGCCACGACGAACACAGTGAATTTCCCAATTAAAAACCATACACACATCGCTCTCCTCCTCCACTTTTCCACCACTTCTTTTTTTTTCCCCCTTCATATTTGTGTGTGTGTCGTGACCTCATCATCGATCGTCGTCTATCCCATAGTAGTGATACATGTAGTACTCCAAGTAGATAGATAAAGCAATACAACTACTCACTTCAGATCTGATGCCTGCAGATGGCATCAATCCCAATTCCCAAATTTTATTTTCTGCATTTTATTCCAAATTGAGTAGTATACTTTCAACAAATAAAGATCTCTTGTGTGTTTTTTTCTATACTCTCTCCCTCTGGCAATTCCTAATAATAACCAAATGGAAATTATACAGACTACTACAGGTAGATAGATGAGGAAAAGTAGATCGAACAGATCGATAAAATTGTGTACTGATCGAGCTGGAGGATAGATGGCTACTAGTGCTGTAGGTAGGTGGTACAAGTAGATGAGTAGATGCATATGGAGATGTCTCCCGCCTTTTTCTTGGAGAGCTACATGTGCATGCATGGCGATGGATGCGATCGTGATGGCCCTCATGACATGAGGGGGGCCGGGACGAGGTTAATTGTGGTGGCTGATGTGCTCTGTTTGCTGCAGGAAGCTGGAGGCCATGGGCTACAAGCGGAGCGCCAAGAAGTGCCGCGAGAAGTTCGAGAACGTCGACAAGTACTACAAGCGCACCAAGGACGGCCGCGCCGGCCGCGGTGACGGCAAGGCCTACCGCTTCTTCTCCGAGCTCGAGGCGCTCCACGGCGCCTCCTCGCCGGCGGCGGCACCGCACCCGCCGGTGGTGGTGTCTCTCGCGCCGACGCCTGTGGCCGTGGCGCCACCGTCCACGGCCATTGTGGGCGCGCCTACCATGGCGCCGGCCGCCTTGCATGCCGAGGCGGCACCGCTGCCGACGCCGACGCAGCCTCGTGTCGTTGCCGCGGTGCCTCAGCCGGCTCCGACGACGGGGACTGGCAGTGCCACTGCTACCACCGCGCCTCAAGCAGGCGCCCCCAGCGACGCAGCGGCGGCATGCATGATGACGCCTGGCGACGTCAGCTTCTCCTCAGGCTCGGACGGGGAGGACACGGAGGAGACTGGTGGCGGCGACGGCGGGAAGCGGAAGCGGGACGACGGGGACGGTTTCGGCAGCAGCAGCAAGATGATGCGGTTCTTCGAGGGGCTGATGCGGCAGGTGATGGAGCGGCAGGAGGAGATGCAGCGGCGGTTCATCGAGGCCATCGAGCGGCGGGAGCAGGACCGGATGATCCGGGAGGAGGCGTGGCGCCGCCAGGAGGTGGCGCGCCTCGCCCGCGAGCAGGACGCGCTCGCCCAGGAACGCGCCATGGCCGCGTCACGCGACGCCGCTGTCGTCTCCTTCATACAGCGTGTCACCGGCCAGACCATCCCGATGCCCATGCCCTCCTCCGTCGGGCCTCCGCCGGCCTTCATCACCGCGCTGACGCATGCGCCGCCGGCCCTGCAGCCAACGCCTGTCGCTTCCGCTGCACCGGCGGCGCCAGCCCCAGCGCCTCCAGCTCATCAGCTGTCACCCACGACACCGAAACCGCACACAACAATGCAGGTACAGCCACATCAGATGCCGTCGCCGAAGACGCATCCACAGGCGGGCAATAAGGAGATCGTGGTCCGTGCGCCTCCGCCGGCGGAGTCGCAGGACACGGCGGGGTCCGGTGGCGGCGCGCCGTCGCCGTCAAGGTGGCCCAAAGCGGAGGTGCACGCGCTGATCCAGCTGCGCACGGAGCTGGAGACGCGGTACCAGGACTCGGGGCCCAAGGGCCCGCTGTGGGAGGACATCTCGTCGGGGATGCGCCGGCTCGGCTACAACCGGAGCGCCAAGCGCTGCAAGGAGAAGTGGGAGAACATCAACAAGTACTTCAAGAAGGTGAAGGAGAGCAACAAAAAGAGGCCTGAGGACTCCAAGACCTGCCCCTACTACCACCAGCTCGACGCGCTATACCGCAGCAAGGCGCTCGCGTCGTTGTCGTCGTCAGGCGCAGCACCGGCGGCGGTGGCGCCGCCGCGCCCGGATCAGCAGGCTGCAGCTGCGGCGCCCGTCACCGTGCTGGCGGCAGTGCCGCTGTCCCAGACGGCGCCTCACGGCAACGGCAACGGTAATGGGTGCGCGAGCAGGGCGGGCAGCTCGGACAATGGCGGCGGCATGCAGAAGCAGCAGCAGGCGAGCAACGGCGGGGGTGCTGCCGCCAAGTTCTCCACCGCCGTCGATGGCGCCGGTGGCAATGGCGTTGTTGCGACGAACAAGGTAATTGATTGATGTATCAAGTAGCATGCATGCATGCAAGGTGTCGTCAATCGTTATAGCCACACTTTTGGCGATCCGATGTGATCGACCAATCCGGTTGCTTTTTTTTTCCACACCGGTAAACCGAATTTCATTACCTTGGCAACGAAATTACAAAAGTCTATCACATCGGATTGGTCGATCCGATGTGATCGACCAATCCGGTTGCTGACCGTGTACTGCTTGTTACAGCGAGAAGAAGGCATCATCACGACGAAGGAGACGACGGCGGCGGTGGAGACGAGGCCGCAGCCGGTGTCTATGAACGACAGCTACGTGAACGACGACGCCGTGGACAGCGACAGCAGCATGGACGACGACGATGAGGAGGACGACTTTGACGACGATGAGGAGGGCGACGTCGTTCGCGGCGGCGGCAGCAGCAGCAAAATGCAGTACGAGATCCAGTTCCAGCGGCAGCAGCAGAACAACCAGAGCGGCAGCGGCGGCGTCAGGCCGAACGCTAGCGGCGGCGCCGGAGCCGGCCCGGCAACGACAGCAAGTGGGTCTTTCTTGACCATGGTCCATCACTAGCCTGCATCCATACATGCCAAGCGTACAAACTTGCTGTGTACGTGTCCTTGCACAGGTAAAAAAGTGGACACCGTGCATGAACACCGAACAGCATGCATTTTACTCTTTTCGATCCATGGACACCAAGCTCTTTCAGCCACTTGTTCATCGTTTCATCTCTGGATCCAATCCAATCCTGCACATACACATGCATATATATGCATGGGCACGTGAGATTCACCGTACATATATATACGTATAGATGGTGGTATTGGAGGGAGGAGGAAGCTGATGGGGGTGTACACTACTGTGGGGTACGTACATACCGTGTGTTACTGCTATACACTACAGTGTATGGTACAGCAAAGAGACATCTTGAGCTGATGGAAACATGTGCTCATGCGGGAATTTCTTTATTTTTTTCGGTATACTTTTGGGCCTTTTTTTTTTTCTTTTTCCCCTTTTTAAGAAGAGTTGTTACTGAACTGTCCATTATGTAATTTATAAATTCGTTATTACATATACTGTGGTTACATTGTTGACTGTTAAATTATACTCTTATATGCATGTACTACTAATTAAGTTGGTAATTGTAAAATCCTTGAGGTTCTCCGTGTAACAACTACTCTACTGGTTTACCTGAGCAGTTAGAGCATTTGCCTGTCACCTTTTTTTTTTTTATCTTTTAACTTTAGATCAGGATGTGCATGGCTGCTCGATCAATCGGTACGTGGTTGCATTAAAATACAAACTGAGTTGCGTGGTTATTCTCTTGGGATCCAAAGCGAGGTTTAGTTTATATTTTGTCAATTGCAACTGCCATCTTTCCCCTTTAGATCCCATAGGGCTAAGTTCCAACTCTCCTTGATTAAAAATGTAACCATTGGTACATAACCTGACATATGTGTGTGTGTGTGATTGTGTCAACGTTAGTTTACAAAAAAGTAATGGTAGAGAAGCTACCCAACACGAACATGCTGGACTTGCATGTGTAGGTTCTTATATAGGCATGCATATACATAATTAAGAAGGTGAATGAAGTTTTAGCAACTACGGATTGGTTCACTTCTGCAGCTGTACTTGCACATTCTGGTTTCAAACCTTGTTCCTTTTTTCATATTACTACTTTCTCTATGCTAAATCTGAGCCGTTTTGTCTTTTTAGATATATAAAAATATTTTTCTATGCACCTAAATATATGTCACATAAACATATAGTAAGAACTCTACTTACAAAGAACCAAAATTGCTTACAATTTAGAACGGACGGAGCACTATACACTTGAATATTAATTTGGATGTGGTGGGTCTACTCACATTTCATCGTCTTATGTCTTTTTCTGCCATATGAATATAAATATAATACAGAAATTACTCATCAATATAATCTCTTCTATAAATTTACTTCAAATTTAAAAGTTTAACTTAAGATAACTTTATGAATGATTTATTTAGAGGCGATTATATTAACAGGGAGTACAATATATATAAGAACTAATTTATATTATATTATTGAAACTTAAATAATACTAACCGGGACGACGGTCTACAGCGTGACGTGCATGTGAGGCAAGGAGGAATGCTGGGGGACCTCGTTGTTTGTGCCAGATTTGGCAGCCTACAAAATTACTCTGGATCCGTCCGTAGATAGAAGCGGCTGCGGCTGCAGGACAAGTGAAGTGGTGAGTCAGGTCACTGCTGTGTGCTGGAAAAAATGTTCTTTTTTTTTTGTGGGAAACAAAATAGCTGTGGGATCGTTGACTGCTTTTATGTGTAGCTATTATATTTAGTTTACCTATCACTGGAAAAATGCTGCTGCTTCTTTTTTTTATGGAGGGAGTCAGTTGGTAGTAAGATCTCGAGAATTGCTTTCCATCAGCTAGTTTATTTTGAGCTATTATTTGGACTATCAGATGTGGAGTTTGAATCTACTTGATCTAACTTTTTTTTAGAAAAACACTTGATGTAACTTTAATAGCTATTCCTACTATATTAGTTTATGACGTCGTCTTGGGTCAGCCTATATATTTCTTGATTTTTCCTATATTGTATCAGAATAGTCGTTGATCGAAAATTGTGACCCGTCTCGGCTAGCTCTTTGGCAGGCCTTATTACTGCTTTCTGGGTCACGGTACGTCACCGTTGAATGAATTCCTCACCGAAATTCATCGAGAAATGGATAGAGCAGAGGACTAGTGTGCGTGCTCGTACGTCACAATATAATATATATACACCTCTCTTGCGTTTTAAACACGCCTTGAATTGAACGGATTGTACGTGATGCTACAGCCTAGTTGGGCTTACCTGTACCGCCGGTACATGCTCTGTTTTTTTTTTCCATGAAAGAAAAGGGAAGTAATAAACCAACGATAACAATTATTGGATCGAATTGAAATATGGAAGATGAAACTACTAATTGTTGCATTTTTTTTTGGTACCCTTTTGTCGTCATGCGAAGCAAGAGAGAATAGGAGTAAGAGATGGTGATATATGAGTGCCACATGCATCCAATTTGTCTCGAATGAATTGTGTCGGGTTGCCATTTTGTGAGCATGAATGATGGATCGGTGGATGGATGCATGGCTTCGATTAAACTCATGGTGGGCTAGCTAGCTGTAGGGAGCCAAACGACGCACAGGTGCATTTGCCTCGCGCTGCGATGGAGCATGACAATGGTGGATCTAGGAAAATTGATTAGAATGAAAGGGCTTGATTTAATGTCTTCTATCGCTAACCCTCCATTTAAGCTTTATGGGTACTGATTTATATAGAGGTCTAGAAGAGGCTCCACACTTCAACTTTTACTGCTCAACCAAATATTTAAAATTCAAGTATTATTTATGCTATCAATAATTATATAATTAATTTATATATTCTTTTAGAGAAAACGGTTGGCAAGCACAAGGTGAGTAGCGCTCCAGCCTCGATCGATGCTCCATCAGGTAGGGAAGGGAATTCAAGTGCCCGCACGTACGAGAGCTACCACCTCACACACGTGTCCTGTCCACGCCGCTCGCGCACACCACACGTGCTCCTGTCGTGACTCGCGTGTCAGGGTCTCTCTCACTCACTCGTGCCTGCGTAATCACGTCCCTCTCTCGCTCTCGGTGCACATTCAACTCTCTTCCACTAGTTTCAAAAAAAAAAAAAAAAACTCTCTTCCTCTGCTCGAACTGTAAGGCAGAGAGCAGAGTTCCTGCCACTTTTTTAGAAAACAGAAACTGAATTGCAAAACGTTCGAGGAAAAGAAGTATTTGGGATGTGCGTACACATTTGAGCTTGTACATGTACATAATAATAGTAATACGTACTCCGGACAGCCTCTTAATCACACAAGCAAGAGCGCTGGGTCGTTGAGTGATTGGCCGATCACTTTGGAAGGCACTTATAAGCTGTATATAATTGCACTTGCCTCGCTCGTATATATGCATGTCACCGATCACCATTTATGGTCATGTTATGCAAGCACTTTACTGCACATCTCTGCTCAGAAAGCTACATGGCAACTGTTCCATTAACCCAACTACAGACAAGTTCACTTACAACAGTTAATGAGTCCTTACCTTCTTGGAAGGGCTGGCGACAGTAAATTACTGAAGCTAATCTTTCCAGGTAGTAATTTAGTAAAACTCATCTCCCAAAATTATGTTACTACTGTACTAGTAATATACGTAGCAGAGTTTATTTGGTTGCCTACTGCCACCACTCACCTATCTTTCTCAGAAAGAAAAAGAAGAATAAAAAACAAACAAACATCCCAGTCAGATCCTAGGTCGCTGGTTGTGCTGAATGCTGACAGCAGCATCGTCTAAGTTTAATGCCATGCGGTTCAGTGAAAACGATGCCCTTTGTTTGCAAGCCAGGAATTGGCAGATCAAAATGTCCCATCCGGCAGGTTGTTTCCTCAATAAATCGCCACAAATAGTAGTTGTCCAAATAATTGTTCCTCATAATTTCACAGAAAGATACCACAACCACTACTACATACTGAGAAGATCTGGGGAAAAAAAGGGAACAGATTTGCAATCAGTCACACTGTAAAGCATGCAAAAAAAAAAAAACTGAAGGAAACAGGAGAAAAAAGAGAGAGAAAGTAACAGATTTCGTTTCATTTCATTTACCTGCGTGAAGCATCGAACAAATTAAAGGCCCAGACAGAAAGGCACCTCGCGTGGCCAAGGCGACAAACTGGTAAAGGGAAAGGCCATGGAGCATGGAGAGGGAGAGGGGGAAAAGGGGGGTGATGCCAAAACGATGGGGTCACAGACAGCGCAAATGATAAGACCAAGGGGGCGGGGTGCGCCTTGTTGATTCGGCAGCGTGTAGAATTGTACCAAGAGCCTGCATGAGTTGGTAGCCGCATCGTTTTCATCTTCATCTCCATCTCCGTCCTTGGGATTGGACTCACTCACCACTTCCACTCCAACAGCAGCGCCAAGGGGCGTTGAAATCGAATTGAAACACTTGCCTTTGTGCCTGCATGCGTCGCGTGACTTGCAAGGCTGCACGGCCCTGAATGATATGTATGCGTGCCTGCCCCAAAAGTACAGAAAGGATAAACAAGATGTTTTAACCATCATCGGAGTTTGCTACTGCAAAGAGAAGAGATACAGAAAATTCTGTAGCAAGTAAAAAACTGGGCACACTAGATATTATTCATCTTGTCGAACAAAGAACACAGTAGATTATAACTGAAAGCTCCAGTATATATATATATATATATATATATATAGAATTCAAGCATGTAATGTAATGTATCTAATGGGGCACAATGCAAATAAAGAGAGAGCGACTGAACCAAACCAAGCAGAATGAATGCAAGGCACCCATGCTGTAGATAAGCCGTGGCGATCATTCACTTCGGAATAAAACGCCTCATCAGGTGGGGTCCATTTCAGTGCTCCTCGACACAGTACAGACTAACAAGTGAACCATTATTGTTATTATATATGGTCCCATGACGCTGGATGGAGCGCTAAATTATAAACGCCGATCTGGACATATCTTTCTCCTCTTGTCCTGCTTCAGTGAGCAAGTAAACGTCTACAGTCTTGCAAGGAAAGCCTTGTCCATCACGGACCACTAGAGGCAGATATTACCATGCATCACAGTGAAATCTTTCGATTAGCAATCCCATTGAAGCTTGCCAAAGAGAAGATTTAATGGCAACCGTTAGCATCAGAGTACATCTCTTTTCCACCACTACAAAGCGTTATTAGGTGCCCCTGCTATTAACCGCATGACCTGCTGTACTTATTAAGTGGTGTTAGGAGTTAGCTCGACAGCGATACCTAAGCAACAGCTATGAATATTGCTAACTGGTGTCCAATACGGGTATGCAGATCTTACTGTTTTAGTAACACCCCCCTCCCCCACCACCAAAAAAGTCAGAAAAAATAAATAAACGAATAAGCCACATGAAAAGACAGAAGCAAAGTATGCTCACCTTAACCTATCATTTTCCTCCATGTGTAGGGCTTGAAATGTTTCACATGTAGCCATTGGTCTCTGCCATTGATTTACACCTGCAAGAATCAATGATAAATGCAGTTCGTTTTTTGTTTGACAATACAGCTGAAGAACGTTCTGCGGAAAACATTTTCACCAAAAGATGATCTGCAAAAGGAAGAAAAAAAGGAACACTTCGACACCATCCTAGGTGCATAGATTAGTGGTCTAAACTGAAATGGGTGAAGTTGCAGAGTACACTGCAACACATTAAATAAGTGCCACCATCTCACTTTAACGAATAAAGTAATACAACATCTTAAATAACAAATGTCCACCCTGTTCTCTCCCAATATTCTATGAGGATACCTAAGATGCATGAAACTTGATATCTCAAGTAGCCAAGTCCACCAATAAGCTGGTGCTCAGAATTATTCACAACATTTCGGGCCTTCCAAAGTGATAAGGATCGTCTTGTCCAGGCCACAATAACTGCCTAATCATGTTGCGACCACTTATTCCCTGTTCCTTCTAAGGACAAAGTGCAATGATTTTTCTTAAATGCACCCAGATCCCTTTGTAAAATGTAAATGAAGTTCCATCCCTTACAACCCACTTAATAATACTATTATGGTACTATAGTACAAACATACAGATGACCAGTCCATAGCTTTGCCAACTAAGAACTTATCTCACCTTAACAATTGTACCAAACCGTTAGGTGATCATTTACTGTAGTTGCCATGCTCGGTATTCCTAAAGCAGATGCATATGCATCGTCAGGCAGCTTCTTCTGAGATTCACCCAACTAAAAGTGGTGCACAGGAGTCACGATTAAATTTCCCCTAAAAACATAAGCATGGAAGCCATTGCTGTGACTCAGCTAGGTTTAATATGAAAGGGGATACTGCAAAAAGTTGGTGTATGCATAGCGTCTCTAAATTTCGTAAATGAAAATAAAGAAAGGCATCACTGTAGCCCCACTGTTATCTTTCCAAATGGAAGAACAAAAAAGGATAAAGAATTAAAGAGATAAAGTGGAAGTGGGGATATTAAGTTGGTGGTTGTTATTCCCTTGCCAGAGGAGTCCAGCCAAGATTGAAAGCTGTATAGAAAATATACACTAAGTAACATGGACAGACATTGTTCCCATCCCATGTTACCCCCCCATCCAACTGTTGCTCCCCACTTGTGTTGTTCTGCCCATCTTTTGCACATGGCCTCATAACTAACCCCATCTCGTTCTCACTTCTCCATAGTTAACATTGAAACTGCAATTAAAGAGATTGCTTGAGAAAGCAACAACCAAATAACATAAATAAGTTTATAATGTATGTACTGACTAGTTTCTCTATGAACAGAAACTACGGACGGTATAGGAAACAGTTCCATGCTGGTTAAACTATTCACTGTATCCACAATGGAACGGCCTATCTCGCTTCTCGCATCTTGATCACAAAACATCATGTTAGTTGATGGGCGATGGAAATTATGTAAAATATTCACTACTGGTGGGAGTTCCCATTCTTATGAAAGTGACAAGATTTATCACTTCACTTTGATGCCCATCTGTGCCCTTATAATCTACTTTTGTAGTTATCTAACTTAATACCTGGACCTCTTACCCAAATACTTCTCGCATCTTATGGGTGACGTGATGACAACGTTTTAAAGTTTCCCTGAAAACGAAGGATGGTACAGATGGGTCACATGCCACGGTTATGACAGGGAAAAGGATCCCAAG
>JALGXP010000685.1:0-25226 GCA_023333625.1 Bothriochloa decipiens
AAAAGCCAGTACCCACATATTCCCAGTAAGCTGCCGTCCTTGGGGGGGCATCCTTGCGAAGAGTCCACCTGTTCTCTGCGCCCCTCTCCTCCGAGAATTTCGGCAAGCCGGTGGCGAACCTGGCGATGGAGTGGGCCTTCTCCTTCTCCGCGGAGGTATCCACCCGGACATTGTACTCCTGCGCAGCGAGCAATGTGAATAACGGGAAATCCCCGGCGGAACAAACGATGCTCAGATGATTTGGGTCTGCATTGCTCGCCCGATTGCGGATTGCTAACGAAAATATGCATTGGAGGCGGCGGGCGCAGGGGCCGTACCCGGATGAGCCTGGTAACGGGGGTGTTGCACACGGTGCAGCGCTTGCGGGCGCGCGCCAAGGCCCTGCCGCAGTCAGCGCAGAGGGTGGTGTGCCGGCAAGACGTCGCGTAGAGCTTCGGTTCCGACGCGGGACCGCGGCGCTCCGGTTCCGACACACCGCAGCTCTCGCACGCCGCCTTCAGGTTCAGGGCCAGGCCGGCGGGCGCGAGGATCCCCATGCCTACGCCTATGCCGCCGCCCGCGGTGTTGTGCTTGTGCTCGGTGCCGGTACGCAGGGTTTGCTCCGTTTGCGTTTGGTTTTTCGATTTCGACGCGATGCTCCCCATTGCTTATTGCCGCCGCCCGCGGTGTGCTCGTCGGTACGTAGGGTTTCCTTGCTCCGTCTCCGTTTGCGTGTGGTTTTCCGATTGGGCCGTGTGGAAGGAGGCGTGGCGCCTTTATCGACTGGTATCCAACACGGCGGTTCCGTTTTTTTTCTCGTTCGGTTCGCGTCCGGCATCGCATATTCATGTGGTCCGGCCCTGTCTGGTGGGGACGGAACGAGGCCCACAATGCGTCCGCGTAAGGTGTCGTCGGCCCGTATGCTGATGGGCTAGGCCCTAGGAGCCGGAAATCACCGAATCTCATTCACGGAAATGATGAACAGGTTACGTACAGCAAGCTCAAACTTGTAGGCAACAGCAGCAACAGAGCTCAAGTCTACAAGATGCAGGTAATACTAGTACTTTGACATTTGCAGGTCCACAGATGGTTGCCAGTCTCTCCTTTCTCTACATCTAGACGCTACTGGCAAAAATCACAAACCACAAATGGTGGTGGCGCACTTTTTCAACACCAGCAGAGCATGCATAGGCATGTTGTATGCTCTGAACACATGAGGTTCAACAGGTTTCCATTCAGAGTCAACAGCTAGCGTGTATGGCGTCCAGACATGTGGCATCTACCAGCAGCTAAATTGAAGCAGCCAAATAAATGCAGGTAATATTTTTCCTTCGCCAGATACAGTCATTAGAAGGCGTACAGGTGATGCAGCTGAACACTTTCGGCTCTCTGCAATGAATCTTCCTCAGCCGCCAAAGTTACTCAACCGGCACTCTTACCTGGCACGAGGTGATTATACGGACGCGTCCACGACGCCTGACTCATCAATGCAGGTCCCAAATTGAGCCGAGTGTTCAACCTAACGCGAAATCGGCCGATCTATAACAAAGCCATGCTCAGAGACTCAAACTCTGTGCTCATCAGACAGTTTTTACCGATGCTCGATATTCTTATCAGACAATCAACAACTGGTGGAATTATTCCTCAGTGGCAATGACCACACCAGTCCGCCACATTGGGAGATCAAGTGCTTCACACAAAAGCTTCATTGATCATACATCAGGGAACAATGCCAAAATATTCAAGATCCATCGAAAGCTAAACTCCACGCCGCCGAGGCGCCGACACCGAATTATGGCGACGAGTGCTCCAGCACCATGCCGCGCCGGGGTCCGTGTCTTCCCTGCTGTGAACAACAAGTCAACAACTGCTCAAGCATGCCCTTTTCTCCCCGCCTGGGTCCGGGGAGCGTACAATGCCACCGCTTAAAAACAATGCGCGCGCTCGGTGCAGCATTTGCTCCTTTGTTTAGCGCCTGTCATTGCTCATTGGTGGCGTGGAGGCTGTTACTGTCGTCGACCTAATAAATGCACTGCTGCCACCTAATCGGAGATTATGATTATGGTTGATGCGTCATTCACCGATCGATCTGAATATCTGATGTCTTCCTAATTACTGTATATTTTTCGACGAAACTTCATCAATGGTTTTGGACCTGCTAGTACGTAGTAAATAAACTTAATTAGGCTAGAGGTCACGGCGCTCAACCCCTGCATTCACAGTGTAGCGCAAGTTGTACAATCAGCTCAGCTGGTATCCCCACTGCAGTATGCAGGACCTACATATATTATTTTTGCAACTTCCCCAAACCATCCAACTATATGGGAAGGAAGCCAACTTCTACTCCAAATTAATTTATTATAAAATACATTTCATAATTAATGTAATGTTTGATATTATAACTATTGACACTTTTTTATCTATAATTGGTCAAATTTAAGACAATAAAATATGACGTTGTGTTAGAATTGCGCTCCCTTTTTTTTCAAACAGAGGGAGTACATTTACTCTTTTTTTATTGGGCACCAGAACCTACTGTAGTGTTCTCTCTCTCTCTCTGTCAAAGTTGACTGAAAACCTGTCAGAGGTATGAATCATTCCAAGTTCTCCAGCACACAGACATTGTATAAAAATGCTATCAGTTATTTTGAAATTGAAAGCAATCTCTATCAGCTATACAACAGCATACTACAGGGTACAGGGTAGTAACAGTTGTGGGTGCCTCTTCATCCTGGTGTGCTCCGAGTGGCCACCAACCACGCACAATTCGCGCCGAAATCGACCCGCGGGTAAATAAAAAGGACAAAAAGAAGAAAAAGAAAAGGGCGGAGCTATCCGGAAATTGATCGAGCTCGGCACTAGCATGCCGAGGATTGTCAAATTTTTTTACTCTCTCTCTGTCATATTAATTTTTAGACTCAGGCATAAAACATTAAATATAGATTAAAATAATAACTAATTATATAGTTTAATTTAAAATTACGAGATGAATTTTTTAAATCTAGTTAGTCCATGATTAGACAATATTTATAAAATAAGATAAAAAAATTACTATTTATCAGATTAAAATTTTTTCGCAATCTAAACAAGGCCCGGGTCTACCTATCGGGTGGACGTTGGCGAGCTCGCCAGTCGCCGCTCAGCATTGTGGCATGACGATTATGATTGAGAAGCGGCCCTTAAAAATCGGTTCAACTTGCACCAAAGTGACGTACAGCAACCTCCACTGCGGCCCGATCGGTGGTTTGACCGTGTGTCACAGCTTGCTCATAGCACCAACCACGTCGCCGGCGACGGCGCCGGTGTCGGCACCAGCAGAGGAGTGGCGGCGAACGAAGTCGGCCACCTGCGCGGTGAACTCCGCGGCGCAGTTGGCCTTGAACAGCTCCATGGCGTGGTACCCGGCGCCGTCGAGCCTCGCCTCCACGGCGACGCCGGCCTTGCGTAGAGCGTTGACCAGCGTCCTCGTCCGGTCCCGCGGCGGGTCCTTGCGCCGGCCGAGCACCAGGCAGGGCGGGAGCCTCCGCAGCCGCGCGGCGCCCACGCGGGCGAGCATGGCCTCCGGGTTGCAGTACTCGTGGTCCCGGTCCGCGCCCACGGGCAGCGCGAGCTCCCAGAGCAGGTCGTTGGCCGGCAGCGGCAGCACGCGGTCGTCCACGGAGGCCGCCTCCGCGGGCGACCTCTCGGCGCCGCCGAGGTGCGGCTGGTTCAGGATCACCCCGCGCAGCTTCACGCCGGCGTCAGCCGCCGTCAGCGCGGCGCGGAACGCGATGCTGGCCCCGTTGTGGCTGCCCATCACGAACACGGGCCTGCCGGTGGCGGCGTGCGGGCGCGCCCACAGGACGGCGTCGGCGGCGTCCTCGAACGCCGCGGGGAGCCGGTGCTCCGGGGCCAGACGGTAGTCCACGGACGCCACGACCGCGGGTCCCGCGTCGGCGAGCGCCGTGCAGGTGTTGTGGAACGGCTCGGAGGCCGCGCGGAAGAGCACGTACCCGCCGCCGTGGAAGTAAACGACCAGCGGCAGGCGGTCGGACCCAGACGACGGCACGAAGAGGCGGAGGCCCGTGCCGGTGGCGTCGTTGAGCGGGACGTCGTTGGAGTGGACCATAATGCGGCGCGCGCCCTGCTCGTCCTCGACCGCGACGGGCTCCCCGGCCGGCGCCGCGGGGAGGAGCGGCTTCTCCCCGTAGCGGCACAGCGAGCCGTCGGGGTTGAAGCGGATCTTGAGGTACTCATACGGGTCCATTGCGCCCACCGCACTGCACAGCAGAGTTCTACCTGGGGCGAGACCACAGACAATTGCGTGCAGGACTGCAGGTGCAGCGTGCGTTTACTCAGACCAGAACTGGTAGCGGCTGCTGGCTGAACTGCGGAACTGAGCTAGATCGTTGCGGTTATATACCGCGAGCGGGGGCGGGGGCGGGGGCGGGGGCGGGGGCTGAGGCTGAGGCGCGCTGCTGCCCGCCGGCCTGACCGCCTGAGTGTCCTTGCTCTGAGAGCGACGGGCGCTCACGGGGACCGGTTGGGTGGCGCGATCCCATCGACGGATGAGGAGACGAGCAAGACCCCGCGCGTGTGCGGTGCGGCGCGCCGTCCACACTCGGCGGCCGTGGCGCGGACGCCGCGCGTTCAACTCCCCTGGGTGGATCGTCGAATCGGATGGCAGCGCGGTGGCGTACATCCTGGTTGGGTTCAGACGCGCGGATGCAACGGGACGAGCGGACGGCGGGATCAGGCTCGATCGCCATTCGCACCGGGTCGGAGGAGTCTCGGAGGCCGGCGGAAAAGGGACCGCCGCGCGCCAACGAGCACCGAGCGCGTGTAGCGCCGTGCGGCCTGTGGCGCGAGTGGCCGCGGTGTGGCCACGCAGGCCCTCCGTGTGGTACAGGTACAGTACACCAGGACGAAGATGGTTGATCTGATGCCGCTTAATTTGAGCTCTCCGACCTGTCCTTTAGCCGTTAGGAGGCCAGCAATTGTCGTCCAGTTCATCAAACGAGGGGGGCTGCACACCTTACTTGTGCGCTGCCTGCCTCACTGAAAGTGGCGACATTAAGCCATGCACAGATGTACGTAAGGAAGAACACAGCTGCAAATTCGGTTCATTTGTGCATCACTTATGGTCGCCACTCCCACCCTACCCTTTAGCTAACGCAAAGCGGCGACGTGATTGGCGATCAAGATGCAGGTGAGGTGACACGTACGAATCAGACACTTCCGCTCTTTTTCTTTTGGAAAAGCTTAACTTGATTGTGTGATTTTTTTTCCTTATCTTTTTGGAAAAAAAAATGACTCAGAGCTGTCATCATAACACGAAGCAACCACCAACCACAGGGCTACTAGGTTTGAAAGGAGCTGGAGCCTGTGGGGCTAAGCTGCACGGAACACGCTAGGATTATTGCGTAGCAATGGCAAGTTGTTTTTTAGAGCGAAACTATCCATCCAAATTTAAGTTTTCAACTTGACATGGGTATTTATATATTTTAGACCTATTTCACAATTGCAAACGACATTAATTTAAGCTTTTAACTTGACGTGCACATTTATAAAAGTTATCTTTTAGTGATAAGCGATGTGTTTGTCAACCTCAAAATCTGTTAACTAGTCCGGTCTTTCAAATGTGCTCAACTGCTCGCGTTAGTATCGTCAGCACTCTCGGGAAAAATGTAGTTTTTAGAATTCCACAGAATGATTCCAAAGCACTGAGTGCGAGTGATTCCAAAGCCAGCTGACCCGAGTGTGCCGTGTGAGCGTATGGTCCGGGTGCGGTGCGGGTAGCTGATTGGGGCACTTTCTCTTATATTTTCTCCGGCCACAGCTGGAGACAATCAAGTCAACTCGAAAGCCAATAATCCGAGCGACAGCCCGTGATCACGATGTCTGTACTTGCACGGCGAGCCCCGATCATCGACTCCACCCACTGATGGAAAAAGAGCCGCCCAGATGGCGAGATGTGGCTGCCGCCGGCCGGCCATGCGCCTACGGACAGAGTGGAGGCGCCACTCACCGGCGGCCGTCTTCACTGCTCCGACCGTAGAAGCACCGCCCGGCCGTCGCCGTCCCCATTTCTGGCATGTGGCCGGATGCTTTTACTGGATCGGAAACGACGGGCGTTTATCTGCGCCTCCTCGTGTCCACACCACACCGGAGAATGAGTGGCTGCGACTGCGATCGAGACCCGGTTCCGGCGGTTGGGTTGAGTGCGCTTTATTTACCGGCCGGCAGGAGTGGCAGCGGTGTATGCGCGGCCAAACTCGTGCGCCGTGCACGGAGGACGGTTGACGCCCGCAGCGGCTGACGGCCTGGCGGCCTGTTCAATGCTTGTCCAGGTCTCTTCCGCATGTGGAGTGGAACAATGAAAAGTCGTTGTCGGAGTCGGGGCCGAGGGGCACCACGTGCTGGCCGGACCGCCGGAGATGGTCTCGACTGAACCTGGAGATCCGAGATCCAATTCCCGCATGTGCAGCGTCGTAGGCTCCCCGAGTAGGCCACATGCCGGATTGCGCATGTGTTTGGTCAGCGCACACATGCGCCCCAAGGTGAAAAGTCTCTTCTTTTGTCCTCTCTTTCGAGTTGCCCCTCATAAAAAGAAACATTTCACAAGGTAAGTCGTGGGCTATGGTTCATTCTCCACATCCAGGTAAAGGCATGAGCTATGATTCATCCTCAACATCTACTTTTATCTATGTAAATGATGGTCATTCCAAACTCCTGGAACATACAGAAAAAACGTTTTACAGACATGCCTAAGTGCTTGCAGGATGCCATTTAATAAGCGGACGTGCGGCTTATCTGTTTTCTGACTAAGATGTTCTAACACTTCACTACTTCAGTCATATAGGTCAATGAGCATAAATAATGGGCTTCCAATAGAAAAGAACAAACAGCTCGTACGTGGATTCAGATACTCCAAGATCGGCCACTCGGCCACGGTTAGGTGAGGTTGCAGGGAAAATCACATTACTATATACTCCGAGACGCGGAGATCTACACTCGTACAGCACGAACACACACTACTATTCTCCAACATCACTATATTCTACAAAATTTTATTTTCAAGTGGGGTGGGGACGAGCAACAAGGTGAATCAGTCCATCCATCCATCTAATATAAACCGAACACACACATGACACAACCTACGGGGCACGGGCCTAGAGCACACAGCAGGAAGACTTCCAGTGGAATCTGGCGTGGATCAAAAGTCATCTGAAAGAACCGACGCAGAAACCCTCAAGGATTGGTAAAGCGGAGATCTTTTTCAGCATGGCCAGCCGATATAAATGGGCGGAATCCAATGGGAAGTTTCCACGTATCCATATTTCGCTCCTCCGATGTCACAAAAAGAATGTCCTTAAGCATGCATGCCATCTTGGTCAATGAGACAATGATTCTAATTAATCAACACAGCTGAGGTGGGTGTTGCAATCGTTTGAAACTGCAAGTCCGTTCATCTTCCGATAAAAAAGAACAGCTCATATGTTCGTTTCAGATAGGCAAAACGGCCAATGTTTTTGTGGGTGAGGTTACAGGCGGGGTAAATCATCGCTACATGAAAATCAACAAGATGTACAGCTCAGAAGCACTATTCTTCAACATACAAAATTTTATTTGCAAGTACTATGGTTATACGTGCAACAACAAGGTGAATTCATAACATGTAAAAATGTACAGGTTATGTACATTTACCAAAAACACACACAAACACGGCCTAGAGTACAAAGCTCGTAGAAAATGGATGGCTTTCGTCTTCAAGGGAATCCGACGCGGATCAATAGTCTGAAAGAACTGATGCAGAAACCCTCTTCAAGGATGAGGAAAGCCTGGAGATGTCTGATTCAGAATGGCCAGCTGATACAAACAGGCGGATTCCAACGGGGAGCTTGCACCTATCCAGATTTGACTTCTTTGATGTCACAATGAAAACTGAATCTTCCTTCAAGACCTGTTGGAAAAGAATGTGTAAACAGATGCTTGCGGAAAGTCATATAAACTGCAGCTTGAAATTCTGTTAGAATTGATTTGAACTTACCTTGTCAGCAATAGTTTCAAGAAGGTCTACATCAGTGATAGAAGAACCAGTCGATTTCTTCAGCTTAAGGAAGATGATAGGTGACAGAACATGGCTGGAAACTTCAAGCCCTGGAGTATCTGACAGTTCTGCAGAGTGAATACAAAGAGTGTTGAGATGGTGGCCACCAATTCGTTACACAGTATTATGGCTTGTATTTGTTTCACAACTTAATTATATTTTCCTGGTATAGGAACCTAGTGCTCAGAGGGAAAATTAGTTGTACTGCAATTCACTGTGGCTTCTGTATACTTTAAAAGATTACAGTTAGGAAGCTGCCTCGGGTGTTATGCCCATATTTTTCCACATTAACCCAGAAAAATGAACAAAGTATGACCTGGTCAAAGAAATAGTTAATTCAGCTTACCTTTATGCAAAAGAGCAATATTGCTCCTTAGGTTTGCAAGAACTGAGGGATTTTCCTCCAGGTAGTTGACGGCAGAAACAGCAGCACTGGCAAGATAAGGTGGCAGAGATGCAGAGAAAACATACCCAGAGCTGCTTAGACGCTGCAAAATTTTATATATCCTTGGTCAGATAATAAAACACAAATCTGCAAGAGTTTCTACATCAGAAACAATTGTTCCATCAATCTGGTATTGCATCTACCTGATGATCAACAACTCTGACACTGCCTGTACAAAAGCCACCATCAGTAGCTAGTGCATTCCCCATTCCAGCAGTGATGATATCAATTTTTTCAATCTGCACAAGCATGAGAATTTCAAAAAAGGGAAGAATATGCTTAAGAAATCCAGTAAGCACTAGATCCATATTCAATGAACGCTTGTTTTTTTTTTTTCTTTTACACCATTCCAGTATCACGGTGAAACATTTAGAAAAGTTGAAGGAAAAACACTCACAGGAACTCCATAATGTTCAGCAAGGCCACGTCCAGACTTGCCAAGCACCCCAAAAGAATGGCTCTCCTCCAGAATAACACGGAACCGATATTTCTCCTTCAACCTGACAATCTCATCCAAGGGGGGCAACTTGGCCAGAGTTCTGTGTTCACAAACCATGAAGACTGTAAGAGAGGTTTCATGAATTGCCTAAGGTTGTACAGGTTGAATTGACATCTTATGTTCCAAACTATCATAAGGGCATATGAAAAAAAACTGCACAAATCGACAAAAAACAATAAAAAGGCATTACACCTGGTAAATGGATTCTACAACAATGTAGCGTCTAATCTTTTCAGCACGTTTATTTCCACGAGTAAGTTTTTCCAAAGTGCTTGCAAGTGAAGCCATATCATTGTGCTTGAAGTACACCACAGTGCTTCTTGATAGATGGAGACCATTTTGCACTGCCCAGTGAACACCCTCATCACTGCAATAACATCAAATGTTGGTGCAAATTTAGCAAGGAAACAGTCAAGAGAAAGGAAAAAAAATAATGGAAAAAACTACCCAGGTACAATAACTGATAGAGGAATATCAATTCATCAATAGAGACAAGAAAGAGGCGACAACATTGCTAAAGCTAGGCTGGATAAATTCATGGTGTCTAAAAGGTCAAGCATGCGGGCATCAATACGACAAAACAAGTCAAAGTTTCATAAATACTTGTGAATTTCATAACTTTTTAATAAGATGAACTTACGCGACTATGATATCTCCTTTCTTACAAAAAGCAGGTATCACACTGAATATTGTAGAAATCCCATATGAATACAGAATGGAGTCTGGAGTCCCCAGGAAATTAGCTATTTTTGACTCACAGTCAAGATGAACATCTGCAGGAACACATTGAAAAGTTAAGTTCCTCCTCTATACTTGCAACCAAGGTAATTGACTGTGGATGGTAGTACAAACCAATTGTTCCATAAAAGCCACGTGGACCACAAGACCCAACACCATATTTCTCTAGTGAACCAATGCAAGAATCCTGAAAGCCATTCACTTTGTTTAGATATTCCAAAAAAATGCTGAAACATTGTCAAGCAATAGACTTGTCACTTACAATAATCTTTTCGTTGCCAATTAAACCGAGGTAGTTTGCTGATGCAAAGTTCACAACTTCTTTACCATCAACAATTGTATGTGGTCCAGCAGCACTGTATAAAAGCAGAATAGAAGGGTTAGTTCTGATCCTCAGAAGTTACTATATGATGCAATCGTAACTACTTCGCAGCATAATCATTTGCAATCCATACTGCATGCATATTTGGAACACAAAACCAGAAATGCCAGAAGAAAATTCTAGTGAATTCAATGATATAACCAGATACCTCAAACAGATTTCAGGGGATATTTTGGGGGGGGGGGGGGGGATCAATGTGCTCAAAACAGATTTCAGGGGATATTTGGGGAAAAGAAAATCAAAGTATAGGAGTGTCTTCAGATAGAGCACTACTATCACAAGGGATGTTCAATAGCTATCCCTGCAACAGAGAGATAAAATGTCATCATAGTATGCACACTGGTAGGAACTACAGACTAGGAGAGCATACCATTGATGAAATTGCTGTTTTATTAGCACAATGCATCCTAAGAAACAACAATTATGTTGGCAACTACATGAAGGTACAAGCTTATATTTTGATGTTATGAAACCCTCCTAAAAAGGAAGATTAGCAATATACATCCGGCAGCATACATTAGATGCTTTGATGATCCTACTGATATCAGAGAAGAGAGAATACAATCCAAGAAGCATGTAGGCATTTGGGTAGCAAGGAAAAATGATACTCTATGTGGTTCAAGGTGTCCCCAGCTGCTTATTCATGAGTACATGGTTTAAATGTCATATCTAGCGATTAAACGTTCCAGATCAATAGGTCCCGCACATGGCACTATTAAGTGAAACTAGTACAAGAACTGCACTAACACTCCCACAATTTCAAGAGTGAGACCACCCA
This sequence comes from Bothriochloa decipiens, assembly GCA_023333625.1. Lineage (NCBI taxonomy): Eukaryota > Viridiplantae > Streptophyta > Magnoliopsida > Poales > Poaceae > Bothriochloa > Bothriochloa decipiens. The sequence continues at coordinate 10,911 of JALGXP010000685.1, forward strand.
GTTAATCCATAGATATAAAATGATATGTAGGATTATTCATGCAACAACCACAATGTACCCTATTTATTTGTGAATTTACTTTAAGCACAAAATACTTGACTGATATAAGTTTCCAACACCAATGGGTCAGCTACTGGTTTGAAGTAAGAATCCAGTATGACTCCATAGCAAACCAAGCTATAGTGCAAACCTTTCCAGCATTGGAGTATCTATTCTGGCGCCCTCCTTGATTGGAGGGCATAGCGGCTCTGGTTCCCACTCATCACATAGCTCATCAATCTCCTGCAGAGACAAAATGCTCGCATTCAGTGACATGCTTCATGAAGCGACCACGAGAACTATACTTTGCACTATTAAGAATTATCTGGTTCTAGTAGTCAGGAGCAAGCAGAAGAACAACTGACCTTTTCAGTGAGTGGCTTCTTCGGCGGTTTGTAGCTCTTCCTGGAGAGCTGAAACACAATGACTGCAATAAGCAGCCCTTCCACGACCAAGTGCCCTGAGAAAATCCCGTCGCCACTGAACGTGAGACACTAAGCCCAACCAACCCACCCACCATGTGAAAATCCACGAGGGAAGAGGGATTACCATCAATATGAACCCCGAAGACGACTGCACGGGCAAGCGGGGCGTTGAACGCAGCCGAGACACGGGCGAGCACCGCTGCTGTGGCATTCACCACGGGCAATGCCATGTCCATGTCCCCAGGAGCTCCCCTCGGGAACTGTTAGCGCCCCGAATCTGCCAACCAAGCAGGTTCAGACTTTCAGTCAGTCAGATCGATCGCCGAACCAGGTGCCCAGGGCTTAACAGCTAAACCCGTTTCGAATTCTCGGGAAACAACAAACAGACCACACTATCTACTGCTCCTCTGCACACAGCGAGGGAATCCGCAACGAATTGGACGGCCTGGAGCTCGTCCCAGCAACAGAGATTCGGGGGTTGATTGGCAGTACTGGTAAGATCCAGCAGGAGAACACCGACGACTCATCCAAGCAAAGCTATCTAGGGCTTCCTTACCGAGGAATTAACAGAAGGAATCGATCCCAAGTCCGGTCGGATCTCCGCTCCGCGCTGTCGAGAAGAGGAGGACAGACAACTACAATTCCCTCCGATGTGGCGCCTTCGCTCAGCGGGAGGACCTTGGAGGCGCGCTTTCGCCAGCGACGGGTCGACGAATGGGCACCGGTGAGTCGGGGTTCGAGCAGTGGAGCCGATGGATGCGAGGTGGTGGTGGTCAGTGTAGTCCCGACGGGGTTGTTTTTAATATACGGTGGGGGGGGGGTGGGAGACGACGACGAGACGACGCGGTGGTGGGCAAAGCGAGGGAGGAGACCGATGCGTGGGTTTCAGTGGGCTGCCTCCCGGGCGGCGGTCGTCTTTGGCTGGCGGGCGCTGCGGGCTGGGCCTTTCGGTTGCCGAGCTCGTCCCTTTCGACGTGGGCGTCCGGGTCCGGGCCAGCCAGCGTTGATCCAATGGTCCGTGTGATGTGGCAGTGGTCAATCCTGGATTCCTGGCTGAAGATTTTTTTTTTCTGCTGGGCTTTTTAGTTTTAATTACTACTAGTGGTTGGTTAACTGCCTGCGACTTGTCTCATTGTCTGTCTTGATGGCTGATGGCCGGCCCCTCAAAGACTGACTTCAGTTCAGAGGTACTACAGTAGTAGCTCTAGTACTACTGCAGTACTGCTCCTTGGAGCAGCGTCGACTTGCCCGATGCCATGTCGTGTGGTGTTTTGATGTCGTGTGGTGTTTTGACGTGGTTTCTGCGTGCGGCGTCAAGAGTGGGGGTGGACTGATTCAACTAGAGGGGGCAGAGGAAAACAACGTGGAATGATGATTGATTGGTCATTGTGCGATAACAGAGCTGGAGGAGACCTGGACTGTTTGTTTGAACAAATCTTGGAGCCTTGGAATGATCGAGTATCTAATAAAAATGATGGAAGACATTGTGTTCTATGTCTACGACCTTTTTTATTTGTTTTTTTTTTTTTTTTGCAATAGCATTGTTGCTATTCAAAACTGGCTGTAGCATTCCAGACTTTTGTTTAAACTGGCAGACATAGTAGTGGCGCATTTGTTTGTGTGTCTGGCCTTTCTTTAATCCTGGACAGATGATTATTCAAATTTTGACTTGTTTTTGGAGATATCTGACATAACATTTTTCTTTAACAAAAGTCACTAGTGGACGTACTCGTACGTTACAACAGGATGTACAATTTGTTGTGTGATGTTTTGTGCTGGTAAGGACGTCTCCAATAGTTGTCATGACAGCTGACTCATAGAATCTAAATCAACATTTTGCTTAGTTGGATGAGAGAAAACACATGAAAATAGAAGAGTTTATCACTTGTTTTCATGCCTCTCTCACTCACAAATCAAGGCCATTTGTGGTCTTCACCCCCCCCCCCCTCCCCCACACACACACCCCCACACACACATTCTCTCTCCATCGTTCTCCCCTTTTCTACTTGTTCGTTTTTCTCCACCGTTTCCATGTTGCATGCGGTGGGGAAGAAAAGAGGCGGAACCAATGGCTATTTATGGTTGAGAGCTAGATTGTTAGAGTACTTGGCTCTTACTCCCTCCGTCTCTTTTTAATTGTCGCTTGCGTTTTCTAAGAAATAATTATCGGTAATTATATATTAAAAAATATTAATATTTATACTACATAATTAGTACCATTATAAAGATCTTTGAATCTAGTATTTTAATAAATTTATTTGGAGATACAAATATTGTATATATTTTCTACAAATCGAGTCAAACTTGTGACACGCACATCAACGACGACAATTAAATAGGGACGGAGGGAGTATGTTAGTGTATAATGATATGGTAAAATATAATCTAACATGTTAGCTCAACCATCATGGGTGCTCTGATAGTAAGCTATGTTGGATTTAATTGGAATTCGCTCAACATTAAAAAAACTTCAAAGCTCATATATGCTATATAATAAAGGAAATTCATATACGAAATTAAAAGATGATTTAATAAACGTAAATAGGTGGCGTGTAATTCTAAAAAAAAAGCTCCTATAGGTACTACTTGTCTAGTCAAACAAACTACTTGCCTCCAATTCGATGTCCAAATCAAGAGAGGAACTATTTGCCTTCAATTTTGAGTCTTGGTAAACTACTTGCCTCCAATTTTGAGTCTTGGTAAACTCAACAAAGATTTGATCTTACACGTGAGTTTATACAAAGACTCAAAAGGTGAATATATAATGCTGACATATATACTTCACAAAATGTGTTTCTTTCTGCGGAATTGGCGAATCTTACCTACATCCGCTTCACACTCTCTCGCTAGCTTGTGGTGCAGCGCAGACTGCACACGGCGACGATGAAAAGATGTCCTGGCGTGGCGTGGCGTCTCCTGTTTCGTGGTGTCTATCCAGTACATATATCTCTGTAACGTGGAATATGCGACTGTTATTGCATTTTTACTCTTTATTATTTTTCAACCTTTACTTTTTTTTGTATAAGATAAGATGGAAAGCAGGTGTTCTTCCCAGCAATAAAATTAAAAGAAGGCGAGGTGCTTTTTCCTGTTAAGAAAGGAGCAACGGAATAACCCAATAAATAAATATAATACTGCTGGGCAAAAATCTTCCTCCAAGATAGAAGATTGCAAGAATGATAGCCGGACCAGCCAGACAATTGTAGTTGTAGATCATACTAGTTTGATTATGGGCAAATTAGGGAGCAGGCTTTACATGTAGTGCAATACACGCATAAGACGATCGAGGAGCACTACTGCGCGCATCCCCGCCCCGCCCTTTACATGGCATCACAGGAGCTAAGCTACTAGCAGGCTATGCGCCCGTGCTCCGGCCGGCATCGCACTCACAATACACATTACACACTCTGAACACAGAAAGCTTCTGCACAAGAGCAGCACATAATTACACACAGGCACACGAAAGCATACATATCTCATGACGAGCAAAGATTTGCTCGCGCGCGCGGCGTGCTGTGCGGCGGTGTTTCCCGCCGGGAGGCCCTCATCTCTGGGGCCGGTTGGCTCTGCCCCTGCGAGATCGAATGAACCACATGTGGACGTAAATTAGGCATTCAGATCGATCAGAACTGAAATCTTGGCCGATGTGTGTGGTCAGAATACGCGGCGCGGACTTATGCACACGAACTAGTGACGACGTCGACGCACCTGTTGTTGCTCCCGTTGTTGCCGTTGCGGGCGCCGGCGTTGGGGTTGGGGTTGGCATAGCCGCCGGACTCGATGTCGCCGACGTCATTGACGAGGTAGGCGTAGTGGCGCCTCGCGTCCTCGGCGGTCTTCCCGCCGCCCACCGCGGCGGCCACGAGCTCCCACCGCCTGGGCGTGTCCCGGTCGTAGGTGGCCAGCGCGCGCTCGAACACCGCGTTCTCACTCTCGCTCCAAGACATGATGATAGTGGCTTGATCTCTCTTCTTACGACACGCTAGGTGAGAGGTGATGGCTGCTAGCTCGATCTCCTCAGCTAGATCCTGCTTAGGTGATCTGTGTTGCTTTGAACCAAGCATTGGATGGTTGATGGTATATTTATAGAGGGACAGGAAAAGCTTTGTCGCAACATGGGTCTAAATAAAACCTCCACCTCCTAGTCTCCTACATCATCTACATGCATGCTACATACGCTGCAACAATGCAAATCGATCGGCGTAGCATAATAGTCGTGATGCTATGCTACTATATATATTATTGTAAGAGGCCAGTTGCTAAAGCTCAATGCGGAAGAGGGTTCGGGAAGTAAAACAAGTGCAAATTGTGGGAGGAGCTGGGCTTTGTAATGGCAGGTAGCCGATGAGCGAGCTGATTGGCCAACGTTTTATTCAACAGACGTACTCCCTCCGTTTTAAATTGTAGTTCGTTTTGACTTTTTTGGTGTATGTATTTTGCTATGTATTTAGATAAATAATATGTTTAGATACATAATAAAATACATACACCAAAAAAGTCAAAGTGAACTATAATTTGAAACGAAGGTAGTAAGAAAGTATCCAGGCTTTAGGCGATGGCATTATTTTAACACCAGCTTGCCTTTCTGTAAAATGGTTGCCAGATCAGAGGGATCGATGCCCTTTTCTTTCATTCATGCTTTACCTGCCGGGCAAATAGCTTGCCGCGCCTTGCACAGTTCCACTCAAGTTCAAGGGCATTCGCGCTGTCGGGCGAGCACGCAACCCCACCGACGCAGCCCACCGCAGTGGTGAGAGCACACGGGCACACGATACAAGGACAGATCATGGTTAGAATTTTAGGCGTGTTTCGGATATTTCAATCAATGTAGAAACATAGCAGGACATTCGTTAAATTAAAGAAAGATTGATTGGGCACGAACCTGTGATGATGTTTTTTTAGATACGAAGGGAGTAGAACCAATGAACCGTCATGCAAAGATGAGCTCCTAAATGTGTCAATTAATAATAATAAAATTTATTAGCATTACCATGAGAAATTAGAGGGTAATGACATCACAAATTATGGAACATAAATCAGTTTTGAAAAGTCTCCGCGGCACCAAAGCGCATGAATCGGCAGTCGGCACCATATGGGCAATATTTTGCTTCCATAGTCTACATTATTTTTCCTTTCCTTCCGCATATACTACTAGTTAAAGCTAAAGTTCCAACACGCTAGATTTGCATTCTGGATTGCTTGCCTTATATTGAAAAAAGAGGATAGGCCAATTATGTCCCATCTCACATATTTGGCTTACCATGACTAGCAGTCTATGGAAGATATAAAATGGCTCCATCAGAGGAAAAAGGAATTGGGTCAAGTTGTGCACCTGACTTTATGCCCAACATTTGTATATGCACACATCACTGCTTGGGGATCATGAACAAAAAGCAAATGATAAGGAATAACTGCATTAGTTATATATGTAACACAGCGCAAGTGCACGAAAGGGCAGGGGACCTAGATTCCTGCAACAATATGATGCGTTAACAACTTCATTCACAAGTGGGTTGTTATTGCATAATTGTGTTGCCCCGGGGATAGATACAAACTTAACCTGAGATAACCACTCACCAGATAGCACATTAATTATTAGCATCAAGGAATAGTTTCAGTTGACAGTGTTCTGGCACCGGATTTGGACATATGGACCATCGTCAGCCTCAAGGCTCAATCAGCCTCCACCGTAGCGTGTATACACGCTTGCTTTGACTAGAGTAAATATTGTTCATTTTCACAAGGCATTTTTAACTTGCATAGCCCTCTAAATTAAATGTTGACCATATATTTTGTTACACTGGCCTCTCGGAACTGAAGAACTTAGGTATGCAAGCTTGTTTGTGAGTTCACTGACAAGTCTGATTGCATCTCGTCTACAATATTTTTTTTATGGAAGTGATGGAGCCGGTGCTTAAGGCGCAGAGGCTAACGGCCTGGTTGGAAGATCGACAGCGTGATCCGTTACTTCTAGTTCTATGTGAGGCCAATATCGTTTGTCCTTGGCGTTGGGCCCTGCCCTGACATGTCCAACCGTTCAGCGAATCGTGACGTATCTTCTCTAGAGGTCAGAAGAATCGAGGAAAGAATCTACTCAGCTATTGGATTAAATCATATGAAACATAATTATGGCACTGAAAGGTGGCCGGCAGGCATGCTTTCGAAGCTCCTAGATGGAGAATTTCACTGCAGTTCACTATCCTGTGCATGTATCATACCATTTTGTAACTGCTCCACATTCTTTCTAATTTTAATTGTAGGTGCACGCCTTGTCGCCGAAAGATTATATGCTCCCAACTTGTAGGATTTTGTGTATCGCATCGTCTTTCACTGAATAACAAGATGAGCACCTACACTCAAATGGGTGCTTCAGACTGTTAAAATTATCAGGGACCTCCTACCTTGTTCCCTGTTTTTTCATATATTGGAGCACCATCCTTTAGAATTGTATTAGGGCCAGTTTGGAGCCCTTTATTTTGTAAGAATTGAAATCTACTAAGAAGTTGTGCTATTTGGCTTGGAATTTAAGATTCAACACATATAAGAATATATCTCAAATGACAGATGAGAAATGGATTGTATAATCTATCTAAAATATCTACCTAAATTATAGTTTATTACAATAAATTCAATTGTAAGAATCCAAATGCGGCTTAGACTATTATTATCCTTGCCATGGTTACTAGAGTTAGCTACAGCTATAGTTGACTATTCTCTCAATTTATGTTCTCACAGGCTAAAATTAACAGACATAACAAGTCGTGAAGTTTCTAGATAATTTTTGTCCATAACTCATCGAAATTGTTTATATGTGCTCCCCTTTTTACTAATTTCTAATAAAATATCCATATATTGGCCCGTATAACTTGGATTATTAATTGCTCTATATTTTTCTACCATATTTAAAGTTTCCCTTTTGCATCACATCTCTATGTTTGTCTTTAATAAGTGTTTAGCAGAATCTTTAGCTTGAATTGTGTTAGCTCTTGTTGTAGCTCATGCCATTACTTTTTTTCTTTTAGAACTACGTAGACACGTATGTGAACCTTATCCCTATGAACACCTCTAAAGTATGAAGTCATCCTAGGCTTTTCGTTGTCGAGGGAACGTCGCCTACCACTGAAAGCAATTTGCCTTCCCAATTTTAATCTTACCTATTATATTTATTTTGCTCCACATATTATATGTTATATATCTCAAGTGTTTACTTCTTATTGAAGACTATTTTCTATATTATTTTTAGAAGCATGGATTCCACATCTTAGATAAATTTCTTATAGCTCATACAATGACATAAACATGTGCCTTGACTTTCAGCACAACACTCCGCATGCTAAATTTTCTCAATACAAAATATTAGAAGTGTAGTGGTATATTTGAGTTAAATGCAGCAGACGTCATTTAACTTATATGGGTTTTCAATTAGGCCTATCAACTCTACAAGTTGATTTTTGGATCCATACCTTTATAGGTGGTTCATCACAGGTCTACACCTCTTTGTTTGGCTCTTAGATTTGACATGGATGTGGAGTCCCAATAGCTAATGTGACATGTTCGGCTGAAGATTTCTACAGCTGATAAGCCGACTGATGTTGTTTTGTTATGAGAAAAAAAATTATACTCAAGCGAACAGAGCGATCTGTGATGAGCTCATCGTCCCTCCCTTCTCCTCCTTTTCTTCGTTTTCTTAAGTTGTAGCACACGGTACACATGAAGGTCAGTGCAAGTACCAGCAAGCACCACACGAGCATGGGACCGTGAGCTTCACTACATACCCGCGCACCCGAGAGTGCTTTTAAATTTTGTCTGATGGAGGCTAGCAATGGGCTGGCCACAAACATGTCCATCCGGCAGTCGAAGGTGGGTAAAAGAGTGCAGCAGAAATGGTTGCACTCTAGCCCACCATTTCTTTTAGAGTTGGATAAGGCTTATGTACTTGGAGACTCTGTTCCCATTAATCCAAACAATACAATTAGTACCTCGGAAACAATATCATAATCAACTCCGATGCATGAGTCAACTACGGAGGTAGCGTGAGGCTACCATCGCCTCTTTCCATGAGGCCTTTTCACGTTTTCTACAAGCTAAATACTCGCCATATATTCCTCTTGTACGTAAGCATATCTTTCATGCAGTGATGCTCCTCAGCAAGCCAGCAAAAGATTTTCACAGGATCTAACGCGTAATACAGATGGATGGACACAGAGTTATATTAGTTCCTGGAACGAAAACGACGAGCACCACATCCCTTTTGAGTTTTGATTCATCAAACAAGTGCTCCGAATGTACTTAACGTACCATCCTTGTACCCATATGCCTATATCTTAAACTTCGTGAAGGGTAGGCACCATGTTCTCCAACCTGCCGTCAGCTTAGTGAGTTCCACGTTTGCAAAGAGATATCTCTTGCGCTTATGTGTTTTATTAAAATAGCGTGACGGCTTCCTTCACCCTTTCTCTTCTAAAATATACTCCCTCCAAGCAAGTGTCGACGGCTGTCACTACTCACTAGCAGGATACTATTTTAGTTTACTACCAAAAGTTCAATCAACATATTAATAAAGAGATATAGACGTCCCAGATTTAAATGTGTCTACACTATATATAGTCAGTCAACCAAAAGACACCAATTTGTGTGGTTTGAAGGAGTGATGGATTTCTTTCTTACTTCAAAGTTTCACATGGTGATAATTGCTTAATTGTATGATTTTTTTCACGAACTGGTTGTACTCGTATTTCATTAAGACGAAAAGTTCCTTACATGATCAGCATTAGCGTCAGCTGACCCAACGACTATTTGTAATACCTTCCTAACTGATAAAATAGCATTATCACCAGAGAGTGACCACATACAAATTCTAGCTCTATCTGCCCCAAAATGGTACGGCGCTTATAGGATAAACAACATGTCTGGCCACCTGAATACAAGCCTACCTTCATCCTACCTTTCAACTCTAGACCAGCCTTTAAGAGTTATTTTCCACCATCCTTTCTCCTCCTCCCTCATTCCTCCTATCGCTCCACACACCTCCCCCGTATAGACCGTGCTGGCGCTATAAAAAAAAGTAGAGTAATAAATTGAGTAGTCTCATAGAGCATCCTTGAAAAGGTATCACAAAATTACCTTAGAATTTCACAGAACTATGCATCTTTTGATATGCCCGAATATGGTTTTGGAGTATAGACGCAGTGCCATTTAGAACGCTGATTCGGCTGGCCGACCACTGGTTTATGCAAAAAGAGTCACTAGTAACAAAAGTCACACACTTATTTTACAAACAAATTTCCACTGATTGGTGAATGGCGAATACCTGGCATTCCGTGACCCTTCAGCATTTCCGAAAAGCCAAAGCCAAATTCGTAGTCCACAAACAAGCTGGCCTCCTCGACGGCTCAAACTAGAAAAAGTATCTTGCCGTAGATCTCCAGCATTTCCTCCACCCATAGCCCAATGCAAGCCCCATCCAAGCTAGGATAAGAACAAGCACGCCGACTACAACATAGACATGCTGAACTGTTTTGATACAGTTTCGGATACCCACCGTGTGCAGATCATTAATGTTGAACTGACGTTTAACAGTAAAACATGAACTTGTCACTTAAAACAGGATTTGACCTTAAACTAAACATGCTCAGCAACAATTACATAGGTGGCGAAAGCTAAGTAGATGAGAAGACCAGAGCACGAAGATGCTGTCAGTAGGCTAGGCTCGTAGCCAAGATCGTAGGCTCGCACCAAAGATCGGTGTAGGTGTCATATGAGAGGGTGAAAGGGTTCTAGTAGTTCAGGACACAGCACTTTTAGCTTCAACGTATATAGAGTGCAAATCAAAGGTCAAGAAAGTTGTAAAACTGACACCCAGGAGCTGCTTATAGTCTTCACTGAAGGTATTTACCTTTGATTTATGTAAGGGATGCCAAATTGAGGAATACCTTGGCTATCTTACGAACAAATCTAATCGATTGATTGGCGAATAGTACATTATTAGTACCACTGACAGGAGGAAAGCATAGGCTCGCTAGGCAACATTCCACCCAGCTGGGCAGTGGCCACTTCTGGAATGCAAAGCCAAATCATAGCCCACGACCTCAAAAATCAAAATGATAGAAAAGCTTTTGGACTCTTGTCGTTTCTTCATTCCACAGTTATACCCCCTCTGTTTCTTCACCCCGGAAGCCAAAGCACTACCTATTTATAGGATAATAAGGTCAAATATAAAACACCATCATCATATAAACCACACCTCCTTTCAAACACTAACACATGCTGAATTATCATACAAACCATACAAAAACAGTTACAAATGCAAGGTTTACAGTATGAGTTTGTTGAATAGCTTGAAATTTCCTCACGTATATTTCATAGCTACAAGCACTAATTCCATGGAAACCCCCTAGTAGAATTCTTTATTTTCTACACCCATTAACAATCCTTGTAAATAGCGTGCTATCGTGCTGCAAGTGCAGCACTTATTTTAACCACGTACCTCCTAGCATTTGACACAAATTGGTACTTCTAAAAAAACGAGATAATAAATAATGTTACATGGAATAAATATAACTATTAACAGTAGAATCAATTAATCTGAATGGACGATACAGCTGCTGACACCTCCCTCGTTCTTGGGTCAGCATCTTCCAATGAAACACCATGGCTGTCTTCTCGAACAAGAAGTGGCAGAACGCCAGCTGAGCTCCAAGCATTTGCTACAGCGTTATTTGCATCCCCCAAAGTCACTGAGAATACTGCATCGAAGCCACCAGCTCCGGGAACTCCAGCCAGTAAAACACCCTCCATATTCATAGTGGCATCTAGTAGCTGTGTTTGTGAATCTGGCTCAATCTACAAAATTAGGGCAAAGATGACAAACAAGGTTGAATAAGAATATTGACCCTATTTATATCTACAGTTTCCTAACTTAGTGATCCATATTGCTGTGATTATGCCAAACATCATACTGAATATACTTCTTTGAACATGGATACTACAATACTTGCAGCTTTGTAAAGGGAGCCTTACTGGAACACCGGCTGCTATACCCATCTCTCGCATGTGAAGCCTTATCTCAAGGGAAGCATCCCTTGCAGCCAACAATGATCTAACAATTAATTCTTGGTCTTGGTTAGTAGCCACTTCTGTCCACTGCAGCGAACAAAGAAACAGAGAATTCATTTAAAAGAATAATTAAGACTACTTTCACTTCCTTTTTCCATAGATTGGAAAATATCATGATAAATGGTGACTAAAAATGGGAGTATAAGCTCTGGTCAACCAAAAGCTAAAAACCAAAATATTATGGTTTATCCTAACACTGCCTTCTCCTCATTCATCAATCTATTACTCCAAATAAATGCTAAGCTCTTTTCAGAAACTGGATAGTGTAATATAATAGTCAATTAATAGATATAAGTATATAACATAATAATTATGTAGTTACCTTCCCATACGTGAGATGACTACAAGACCGCACTACAGACTCATATGCCTCCCGGTGATTTTCAGAAAGCCTTTTTAAGATTCTCAGTTGGTTCTCCAGCGCTGAATTGGCAATGGCCAGTTTACTCCATCTATCTTTGGATTTCTCAGGGTCAGACTTCTGCCACCGTTTCACAGATCCAACCATTGATGGAGTAGATGATCCTCCGGTTCCAGGTTCCCCAAGAAGCTAGCAAAAAACAAACATATGTAGAAAATAAAAATACTGTTGAGATGGACCCGCCCTCTCTTACTATTCGTGCTGTGTGCTGTGAACAGAGATGCATTTTTTATGTTATGATTCGTAGTTTTGGCTAAGATGTCCACTGTACAAGGCAAAGGCAACAGTTTTTTAACCTTGTGCTGTTTTGCAATGTGTGCCACACTATTCTTATAATAGATTTCAAGTGAAGAAATATTAATAAAGATACAACTTTGCAAGGATATTTTAAGGTAAGGCAAGGCTGTGATAGACTAACATGAAACGAGAGGTGTATCTAGTGATGATGAGAATAAAATGGGACCAGCCATTCTACAACTTATCACTTTTCAAATCTGGATACATCAATATTAGCATGGTATGTGTGTGAGATAGATATGACATGAGGTTAGAACAGCAGTCTCATCGCACGTGCTGCCACTATGAACATAAGACATGGCCTAATGGCTTATAAGCATCAGCATTGCAGTATCTAGTAAAGAAACTGTACGTCTTATACCACCAGTAGCACTATAGCAGTCTAGTAGAGCAGTAGTTATGGTGGCTAGTGAAAACCAGTAAAATGATTTTATTGCCATTTTGGAAAAACCAGCCATTGACCATGAGGCTTGGTGACTTACAAGGGACATCAAAGGAGGTAATGAAAACTGTTTATTCTCATGATCCCACCTCTGCATAACAATATCTGACACTACATCTGGCAAGTAAGTCCCACCTGTAGCCTGTAAATATTGCAGTCATAAATTACCAGCTCTTCAAATGTAGTGAGATTACACTAACAAAGTTGATGAGGTGCACATTATCTGACACTGAGGTTTCTTACCTGAGCCGAGGAGAGTATTTCTGGTGAAAACCTTACATAGCGTTGACTCCCATAGACAGCAGCACTAACATCAAAACCACTTCCAATTTTCCCTTGTGCTATACAATGTGCACTTTGGGCAATAGCGTGAACCAAGTCAAGACCCCGTCCAGTTTCATCATCAATTGAAGATTGCCCCCGATATGAAAGGTTAACAGCACCAAGATAGTGAAGAAGAGCTGCAACAACTGATGTGGTCATGGCAGCTGATGACCCAAGTCCAGTTTTGGCTACTTCAGGTTTACATTTATCTCCAGTCGTCGTTCCATTAGCAACCTCTGAGTTAAATGTAATTGAAGAGAATGGAGGCAATGAAAGCAATACCTCCGGAGTAAGAGGAAGACCACGTGCTTCAATCTGAAGAAAAAGAAACAATAAAAACCAACAAGACAGTATTTTCTGGGTGAGCTCTAGTTGTAAACATGAACTAGGTCAAACAAGGAAAATTTAAATGGTTTATGAGATATTTAATATGTCAAAGAGAAACCAGTTTCACATTAATGCAAGGAGAATGATTTTTAAATGTTTTACATTGCCATCTGGAAGTCAGTCAGCCATCTATTCAAAATTTTACAGTTGGCTATCCATTCAAAATAAACCTTCAGTTTTACATAAGAAACGTGGCATTAATGCATTAAGCCTAAAGGAAAATAATAATCTTAAACTAAGCAAACTTTATAAGAAAAAGTAAGCAAGCATTGCATACACACACATCATACGTCATATATAAATAATACATATGCCAACACAGCTTTGAGTTCTGCATCTGACTTCCTTTGTGGTAAGAAGTGTACTATACTAATTTTGGTCTTAACTAAACTAATACTTTCATCAAAAAAGGTATGATCATCATCAAGGGAATGGACAAGCAAAGCACAGTACAAAAGGAGTTCGCACTTCAAGTTTCAAATTAGACTCTGCTAACTGTTTTATTTTTTTAGTAGAATTTGCAGATATTAGAAAATATGTTCAGGACTGGACAGTTCATTTTTGTAAATCTAGAAGGAGCTACAAGGGTCATGTTAACATCAAATTTCTCTTTTCTTTACCAGTTAGATTGGGTTTTTGGGTGTAGTAGAGCATTGCAAGAATCTAAAATACACGTGAATAATGAGCATGCTTATACAATTAAGAAGCTTCACCTGCTTTCTATAAGAATAGAAATCATTGCAGCCAAGAATTGTAATGTTCAGACCTGCAACAAGAAGTTGAGACATATTACAAAAACTGATATGCCCAAGTAGTATATATCAAGCATGTAATCTGCTGGGGTGATTAAGAGCAGCGAAAATAAC
>JALGXP010000686.1:0-25224 GCA_023333625.1 Bothriochloa decipiens
AAAAGCCAGTACCCACATATTCCCAGTAAGCTGCCGTCCTTGGGGGGCATCCTTGCGAAGAGTCCACCTGTTCTCTGCGCCCCTCTCCTCCGAGAATTTCGGCAAGCCGGTGGCGAACCTGGCGATGGAGTGGGCCTTCTCCTTCTCCGCGGAGGTATCCACCCGGACATTGTACTCCTGCGCAGCGAGCAATGTGAATAACGGGAAATCCCCGGCGGAACAAACGATGCTCAGATGATTTGGGTCTGCATTGCTCGCCCGATTGCGGATTGCTAACGAAAATATGCATTGGAGGCGGCGGGCGCAGGGGCCGTACCCGGATGAGCCTGGTAACGGGGGTGTTGCACACGGTGCAGCGCTTGCGGGCGCGCGCCAAGGCCCTGCCGCAGTCAGCGCAGAGGGTGGTGTGCCGGCAAGACGTCGCGTAGAGCTTCGGTTCCGACGCGGGACCGCGGCGCTCCGGTTCCGACACACCGCAGCTCTCGCACGCCGCCTTCAGGTTCAGGGCCAGGCCGGCGGGCGCGAGGATCCCCATGCCTACGCCTATGCCGCCGCCCGCGGTGTTGTGCTTGTGCTCGGTGCCGGTACGCAGGGTTTGCTCCGTTTGCGTTTGGTTTTTCGATTTCGACGCGATGCTCCCCATTGCTTATTGCCGCCGCCCGCGGTGTGCTCGTCGGTACGTAGGGTTTCCTTGCTCCGTCTCCGTTTGCGTGTGGTTTTCCGATTGGGCCGTGTGGAAGGAGGCGTGGCGCCTTTATCGACTGGTATCCAACACGGCGGTTCCGTTTTTTTCTCGTTCGGTTCGCGTCCGGCATCGCATATTCATGTGGTCCGGCCCTGTCTGGTGGGGACGGAACGAGGCCCACAATGCGTCCGCGTAAGGTGTCGTCGGCCCGTATGCTGATGGGCTAGGCCCTAGGAGCCGGAAATCACCGAATCTCATTCACGGAAATGATGAACAGGTTACGTACAGCAAGCTCAAACTTGTAGGCAACAGCAGCAACAGAGCTCAAGTCTACAAGATGCAGGTAATACTAGTACTTTGACATTTGCAGGTCCACAGATGGTTGCCAGTCTCTCCTTTCTCTACATCTAGACGCTACTGGCAAAAATCACAAACCACAAATGGTGGTGGCGCACTTTTTCAACACCAGCAGAGCATGCATAGGCATGTTGTATGCTCTGAACACATGAGGTTCAACAGGTTTCCATTCAGAGTCAACAGCTAGCGTGTATGGCGTCCAGACATGTGGCATCTACCAGCAGCTAAATTGAAGCAGCCAAATAAATGCAGGTAATATTTTTCCTTCGCCAGATACAGTCATTAGAAGGCGTACAGGTGATGCAGCTGAACACTTTCGGCTCTCTGCAATGAATCTTCCTCAGCCGCCAAAGTTACTCAACCGGCACTCTTACCTGGCACGAGGTGATTATACGGACGCGTCCACGACGCCTGACTCATCAATGCAGGTCCCAAATTGAGCCGAGTGTTCAACCTAACGCGAAATCGGCCGATCTATAACAAAGCCATGCTCAGAGACTCAAACTCTGTGCTCATCAGACAGTTTTTACCGATGCTCGATATTCTTATCAGACAATCAACAACTGGTGGAATTATTCCTCAGTGGCAATGACCACACCAGTCCGCCACATTGGGAGATCAAGTGCTTCACACAAAAGCTTCATTGATCATACATCAGGGAACAATGCCAAAATATTCAAGATCCATCGAAAGCTAAACTCCACGCCGCCGAGGCGCCGACACCGAATTATGGCGACGAGTGCTCCAGCACCATGCCGCGCCGGGGTCCGTGTCTTCCCTGCTGTGAACAACAAGTCAACAACTGCTCAAGCATGCCCTTTTCTCCCCGCCTGGGTCCGGGGAGCGTACAATGCCACCGCTTAAAAACAATGCGCGCGCTCGGTGCAGCATTTGCTCCTTTGTTTAGCGCCTGTCATTGCTCATTGGTGGCGTGGAGGCTGTTACTGTCGTCGACCTAATAAATGCACTGCTGCCACCTAATCGGAGATTATGATTATGGTTGATGCGTCATTCACCGATCGATCTGAATATCTGATGTCTTCCTAATTACTGTATATTTTTCGACGAAACTTCATCAATGGTTTTGGACCTGCTAGTACGTAGTAAATAAACTTAATTAGGCTAGAGGTCACGGCGCTCAACCCCTGCATTCACAGTGTAGCGCAAGTTGTACAATCAGCTCAGCTGGTATCCCCACTGCAGTATGCAGGACCTACATATATTATTTTTGCAACTTCCCCAAACCATCCAACTATATGGGAAGGAAGCCAACTTCTACTCCAAATTAATTTATTATAAAATACATTTCATAATTAATGTAATGTTTGATATTATAACTATTGACACTTTTTTATCTATAATTGGTCAAATTTAAGACAATAAAATATGACGTTGTGTTAGAATTGCGCTCCCTTTTTTTTCAAACAGAGGGAGTACATTTACTCTTTTTTTATTGGGCACCAGAACCTACTGTAGTGTTCTCTCTCTCTCTCTGTCAAAGTTGACTGAAAACCTGTCAGAGGTATGAATCATTCCAAGTTCTCCAGCACACAGACATTGTATAAAAATGCTATCAGTTATTTTGAAATTGAAAGCAATCTCTATCAGCTATACAACAGCATACTACAGGGTACAGGGTAGTAACAGTTGTGGGTGCCTCTTCATCCTGGTGTGCTCCGAGTGGCCACCAACCACGCACAATTCGCGCCGAAATCGACCCGCGGGTAAATAAAAAGGACAAAAAGAAGAAAAAGAAAAGGGCGGAGCTATCCGGAAATTGATCGAGCTCGGCACTAGCATGCCGAGGATTGTCAAATTTTTTTACTCTCTCTCTGTCATATTAATTTTTAGACTCAGGCATAAAACATTAAATATAGATTAAAATAATAACTAATTATATAGTTTAATTTAAAATTACGAGATGAATTTTTTAAATCTAGTTAGTCCATGATTAGACAATATTTATAAAATAAGATAAAAAAATTACTATTTATCAGATTAAAATTTTTTCGCAATCTAAACAAGGCCCGGGTCTACCTATCGGGTGGACGTTGGCGAGCTCGCCAGTCGCCGCTCAGCATTGTGGCATGACGATTATGATTGAGAAGCGGCCCTTAAAAATCGGTTCAACTTGCACCAAAGTGACGTACAGCAACCTCCACTGCGGCCCGATCGGTGGTTTGACCGTGTGTCACAGCTTGCTCATAGCACCAACCACGTCGCCGGCGACGGCGCCGGTGTCGGCACCAGCAGAGGAGTGGCGGCGAACGAAGTCGGCCACCTGCGCGGTGAACTCCGCGGCGCAGTTGGCCTTGAACAGCTCCATGGCGTGGTACCCGGCGCCGTCGAGCCTCGCCTCCACGGCGACGCCGGCCTTGCGTAGAGCGTTGACCAGCGTCCTCGTCCGGTCCCGCGGCGGGTCCTTGCGCCGGCCGAGCACCAGGCAGGGCGGGAGCCTCCGCAGCCGCGCGGCGCCCACGCGGGCGAGCATGGCCTCCGGGTTGCAGTACTCGTGGTCCCGGTCCGCGCCCACGGGCAGCGCGAGCTCCCAGAGCAGGTCGTTGGCCGGCAGCGGCAGCACGCGGTCGTCCACGGAGGCCGCCTCCGCGGGCGACCTCTCGGCGCCGCCGAGGTGCGGCTGGTTCAGGATCACCCCGCGCAGCTTCACGCCGGCGTCAGCCGCCGTCAGCGCGGCGCGGAACGCGATGCTGGCCCCGTTGTGGCTGCCCATCACGAACACGGGCCTGCCGGTGGCGGCGTGCGGGCGCGCCCACAGGACGGCGTCGGCGGCGTCCTCGAACGCCGCGGGGAGCCGGTGCTCCGGGGCCAGACGGTAGTCCACGGACGCCACGACCGCGGGTCCCGCGTCGGCGAGCGCCGTGCAGGTGTTGTGGAACGGCTCGGAGGCCGCGCGGAAGAGCACGTACCCGCCGCCGTGGAAGTAAACGACCAGCGGCAGGCGGTCGGACCCAGACGACGGCACGAAGAGGCGGAGGCCCGTGCCGGTGGCGTCGTTGAGCGGGACGTCGTTGGAGTGGACCATAATGCGGCGCGCGCCCTGCTCGTCCTCGACCGCGACGGGCTCCCCGGCCGGCGCCGCGGGGAGGAGCGGCTTCTCCCCGTAGCGGCACAGCGAGCCGTCGGGGTTGAAGCGGATCTTGAGGTACTCATACGGGTCCATTGCGCCCACCGCACTGCACAGCAGAGTTCTACCTGGGGCGAGACCACAGACAATTGCGTGCAGGACTGCAGGTGCAGCGTGCGTTTACTCAGACCAGAACTGGTAGCGGCTGCTGGCTGAACTGCGGAACTGAGCTAGATCGTTGCGGTTATATACCGCGAGCGGGGGCGGGGGCGGGGGCGGGGGCGGGGGCTGAGGCTGAGGCGCGCTGCTGCCCGCCGGCCTGACCGCCTGAGTGTCCTTGCTCTGAGAGCGACGGGCGCTCACGGGGACCGGTTGGGTGGCGCGATCCCATCGACGGATGAGGAGACGAGCAAGACCCCGCGCGTGTGCGGTGCGGCGCGCCGTCCACACTCGGCGGCCGTGGCGCGGACGCCGCGCGTTCAACTCCCCTGGGTGGATCGTCGAATCGGATGGCAGCGCGGTGGCGTACATCCTGGTTGGGTTCAGACGCGCGGATGCAACGGGACGAGCGGACGGCGGGATCAGGCTCGATCGCCATTCGCACCGGGTCGGAGGAGTCTCGGAGGCCGGCGGAAAAGGGACCGCCGCGCGCCAACGAGCACCGAGCGCGTGTAGCGCCGTGCGGCCTGTGGCGCGAGTGGCCGCGGTGTGGCCACGCAGGCCCTCCGTGTGGTACAGGTACAGTACACCAGGACGAAGATGGTTGATCTGATGCCGCTTAATTTGAGCTCTCCGACCTGTCCTTTAGCCGTTAGGAGGCCAGCAATTGTCGTCCAGTTCATCAAACGAGGGGGGCTGCACACCTTACTTGTGCGCTGCCTGCCTCACTGAAAGTGGCGACATTAAGCCATGCACAGATGTACGTAAGGAAGAACACAGCTGCAAATTCGGTTCATTTGTGCATCACTTATGGTCGCCACTCCCACCCTACCCTTTAGCTAACGCAAAGCGGCGACGTGATTGGCGATCAAGATGCAGGTGAGGTGACACGTACGAATCAGACACTTCCGCTCTTTTTCTTTTGGAAAAGCTTAACTTGATTGTGTGATTTTTTTTCCTTATCTTTTTGGAAAAAAAAATGACTCAGAGCTGTCATCATAACACGAAGCAACCACCAACCACAGGGCTACTAGGTTTGAAAGGAGCTGGAGCCTGTGGGGCTAAGCTGCACGGAACACGCTAGGATTATTGCGTAGCAATGGCAAGTTGTTTTTTAGAGCGAAACTATCCATCCAAATTTAAGTTTTCAACTTGACATGGGTATTTATATATTTTAGACCTATTTCACAATTGCAAACGACATTAATTTAAGCTTTTAACTTGACGTGCACATTTATAAAAGTTATCTTTTAGTGATAAGCGATGTGTTTGTCAACCTCAAAATCTGTTAACTAGTCCGGTCTTTCAAATGTGCTCAACTGCTCGCGTTAGTATCGTCAGCACTCTCGGGAAAAATGTAGTTTTTAGAATTCCACAGAATGATTCCAAAGCACTGAGTGCGAGTGATTCCAAAGCCAGCTGACCCGAGTGTGCCGTGTGAGCGTATGGTCCGGGTGCGGTGCGGGTAGCTGATTGGGGCACTTTCTCTTATATTTTCTCCGGCCACAGCTGGAGACAATCAAGTCAACTCGAAAGCCAATAATCCGAGCGACAGCCCGTGATCACGATGTCTGTACTTGCACGGCGAGCCCCGATCATCGACTCCACCCACTGATGGAAAAAGAGCCGCCCAGATGGCGAGATGTGGCTGCCGCCGGCCGGCCATGCGCCTACGGACAGAGTGGAGGCGCCACTCACCGGCGGCCGTCTTCACTGCTCCGACCGTAGAAGCACCGCCCGGCCGTCGCCGTCCCCATTTCTGGCATGTGGCCGGATGCTTTTACTGGATCGGAAACGACGGGCGTTTATCTGCGCCTCCTCGTGTCCACACCACACCGGAGAATGAGTGGCTGCGACTGCGATCGAGACCCGGTTCCGGCGGTTGGGTTGAGTGCGCTTTATTTACCGGCCGGCAGGAGTGGCAGCGGTGTATGCGCGGCCAAACTCGTGCGCCGTGCACGGAGGACGGTTGACGCCCGCAGCGGCTGACGGCCTGGCGGCCTGTTCAATGCTTGTCCAGGTCTCTTCCGCATGTGGAGTGGAACAATGAAAAGTCGTTGTCGGAGTCGGGGCCGAGGGGCACCACGTGCTGGCCGGACCGCCGGAGATGGTCTCGACTGAACCTGGAGATCCGAGATCCAATTCCCGCATGTGCAGCGTCGTAGGCTCCCCGAGTAGGCCACATGCCGGATTGCGCATGTGTTTGGTCAGCGCACACATGCGCCCCAAGGTGAAAAGTCTCTTCTTTTGTCCTCTCTTTCGAGTTGCCCCTCATAAAAAGAAACATTTCACAAGGTAAGTCGTGGGCTATGGTTCATTCTCCACATCCAGGTAAAGGCATGAGCTATGATTCATCCTCAACATCTACTTTTATCTATGTAAATGATGGTCATTCCAAACTCCTGGAACATACAGAAAAAACGTTTTACAGACATGCCTAAGTGCTTGCAGGATGCCATTTAATAAGCGGACGTGCGGCTTATCTGTTTTCTGACTAAGATGTTCTAACACTTCACTACTTCAGTCATATAGGTCAATGAGCATAAATAATGGGCTTCCAATAGAAAAGAACAAACAGCTCGTACGTGGATTCAGATACTCCAAGATCGGCCACTCGGCCACGGTTAGGTGAGGTTGCAGGGAAAATCACATTACTATATACTCCGAGACGCGGAGATCTACACTCGTACAGCACGAACACACACTACTATTCTCCAACATCACTATATTCTACAAAATTTTATTTTCAAGTGGGGTGGGGACGAGCAACAAGGTGAATCAGTCCATCCATCCATCTAATATAAACCGAACACACACATGACACAACCTACGGGGCACGGGCCTAGAGCACACAGCAGGAAGACTTCCAGTGGAATCTGGCGTGGATCAAAAGTCATCTGAAAGAACCGACGCAGAAACCCTCAAGGATTGGTAAAGCGGAGATCTTTTTCAGCATGGCCAGCCGATATAAATGGGCGGAATCCAATGGGAAGTTTCCACGTATCCATATTTCGCTCCTCCGATGTCACAAAAAGAATGTCCTTAAGCATGCATGCCATCTTGGTCAATGAGACAATGATTCTAATTAATCAACACAGCTGAGGTGGGTGTTGCAATCGTTTGAAACTGCAAGTCCGTTCATCTTCCGATAAAAAAGAACAGCTCATATGTTCGTTTCAGATAGGCAAAACGGCCAATGTTTTTGTGGGTGAGGTTACAGGCGGGGTAAATCATCGCTACATGAAAATCAACAAGATGTACAGCTCAGAAGCACTATTCTTCAACATACAAAATTTTATTTGCAAGTACTATGGTTATACGTGCAACAACAAGGTGAATTCATAACATGTAAAAATGTACAGGTTATGTACATTTACCAAAAACACACACAAACACGGCCTAGAGTACAAAGCTCGTAGAAAATGGATGGCTTTCGTCTTCAAGGGAATCCGACGCGGATCAATAGTCTGAAAGAACTGATGCAGAAACCCTCTTCAAGGATGAGGAAAGCCTGGAGATGTCTGATTCAGAATGGCCAGCTGATACAAACAGGCGGATTCCAACGGGGAGCTTGCACCTATCCAGATTTGACTTCTTTGATGTCACAATGAAAACTGAATCTTCCTTCAAGACCTGTTGGAAAAGAATGTGTAAACAGATGCTTGCGGAAAGTCATATAAACTGCAGCTTGAAATTCTGTTAGAATTGATTTGAACTTACCTTGTCAGCAATAGTTTCAAGAAGGTCTACATCAGTGATAGAAGAACCAGTCGATTTCTTCAGCTTAAGGAAGATGATAGGTGACAGAACATGGCTGGAAACTTCAAGCCCTGGAGTATCTGACAGTTCTGCAGAGTGAATACAAAGAGTGTTGAGATGGTGGCCACCAATTCGTTACACAGTATTATGGCTTGTATTTGTTTCACAACTTAATTATATTTTCCTGGTATAGGAACCTAGTGCTCAGAGGGAAAATTAGTTGTACTGCAATTCACTGTGGCTTCTGTATACTTTAAAAGATTACAGTTAGGAAGCTGCCTCGGGTGTTATGCCCATATTTTTCCACATTAACCCAGAAAAATGAACAAAGTATGACCTGGTCAAAGAAATAGTTAATTCAGCTTACCTTTATGCAAAAGAGCAATATTGCTCCTTAGGTTTGCAAGAACTGAGGGATTTTCCTCCAGGTAGTTGACGGCAGAAACAGCAGCACTGGCAAGATAAGGTGGCAGAGATGCAGAGAAAACATACCCAGAGCTGCTTAGACGCTGCAAAATTTTATATATCCTTGGTCAGATAATAAAACACAAATCTGCAAGAGTTTCTACATCAGAAACAATTGTTCCATCAATCTGGTATTGCATCTACCTGATGATCAACAACTCTGACACTGCCTGTACAAAAGCCACCATCAGTAGCTAGTGCATTCCCCATTCCAGCAGTGATGATATCAATTTTTTCAATCTGCACAAGCATGAGAATTTCAAAAAAGGGAAGAATATGCTTAAGAAATCCAGTAAGCACTAGATCCATATTCAATGAACGCTTGTTTTTTTTTTTTCTTTTACACCATTCCAGTATCACGGTGAAACATTTAGAAAAGTTGAAGGAAAAACACTCACAGGAACTCCATAATGTTCAGCAAGGCCACGTCCAGACTTGCCAAGCACCCCAAAAGAATGGCTCTCCTCCAGAATAACACGGAACCGATATTTCTCCTTCAACCTGACAATCTCATCCAAGGGGGCAACTTGGCCAGAGTTCTGTGTTCACAAACCATGAAGACTGTAAGAGAGGTTTCATGAATTGCCTAAGGTTGTACAGGTTGAATTGACATCTTATGTTCCAAACTATCATAAGGGCATATGAAAAAAAACTGCACAAATCGACAAAAAACAATAAAAAGGCATTACACCTGGTAAATGGATTCTACAACAATGTAGCGTCTAATCTTTTCAGCACGTTTATTTCCACGAGTAAGTTTTTCCAAAGTGCTTGCAAGTGAAGCCATATCATTGTGCTTGAAGTACACCACAGTGCTTCTTGATAGATGGAGACCATTTTGCACTGCCCAGTGAACACCCTCATCACTGCAATAACATCAAATGTTGGTGCAAATTTAGCAAGGAAACAGTCAAGAGAAAGGAAAAAAAATAATGGAAAAAACTACCCAGGTACAATAACTGATAGAGGAATATCAATTCATCAATAGAGACAAGAAAGAGGCGACAACATTGCTAAAGCTAGGCTGGATAAATTCATGGTGTCTAAAAGGTCAAGCATGCGGGCATCAATACGACAAAACAAGTCAAAGTTTCATAAATACTTGTGAATTTCATAACTTTTTAATAAGATGAACTTACGCGACTATGATATCTCCTTTCTTACAAAAAGCAGGTATCACACTGAATATTGTAGAAATCCCATATGAATACAGAATGGAGTCTGGAGTCCCCAGGAAATTAGCTATTTTTGACTCACAGTCAAGATGAACATCTGCAGGAACACATTGAAAAGTTAAGTTCCTCCTCTATACTTGCAACCAAGGTAATTGACTGTGGATGGTAGTACAAACCAATTGTTCCATAAAAGCCACGTGGACCACAAGACCCAACACCATATTTCTCTAGTGAACCAATGCAAGAATCCTGAAAGCCATTCACTTTGTTTAGATATTCCAAAAAAATGCTGAAACATTGTCAAGCAATAGACTTGTCACTTACAATAATCTTTTCGTTGCCAATTAAACCGAGGTAGTTTGCTGATGCAAAGTTCACAACTTCTTTACCATCAACAATTGTATGTGGTCCAGCAGCACTGTATAAAAGCAGAATAGAAGGGTTAGTTCTGATCCTCAGAAGTTACTATATGATGCAATCGTAACTACTTCGCAGCATAATCATTTGCAATCCATACTGCATGCATATTTGGAACACAAAACCAGAAATGCCAGAAGAAAATTCTAGTGAATTCAATGATATAACCAGATACCTCAAACAGATTTCAGGGGATATTTTGGGGGGGGGGGGGGGGATCAATGTGCTCAAAACAGATTTCAGGGGATATTTGGGGAAAAGAAAATCAAAGTATAGGAGTGTCTTCAGATAGAGCACTACTATCACAAGGGATGTTCAATAGCTATCCCTGCAACAGAGAGATAAAATGTCATCATAGTATGCACACTGGTAGGAACTACAGACTAGGAGAGCATACCATTGATGAAATTGCTGTTTTATTAGCACAATGCATCCTAAGAAACAACAATTATGTTGGCAACTACATGAAGGTACAAGCTTATATTTTGATGTTATGAAACCCTCCTAAAAAGGAAGATTAGCAATATACATCCGGCAGCATACATTAGATGCTTTGATGATCCTACTGATATCAGAGAAGAGAGAATACAATCCAAGAAGCATGTAGGCATTTGGGTAGCAAGGAAAAATGATACTCTATGTGGTTCAAGGTGTCCCCAGCTGCTTATTCATGAGTACATGGTTTAAATGTCATATCTAGCGATTAAACGTTCCAGATCAATAGGTCCCGCACATGGCACTATTAAGTGAAACTAGTACAAGAACTGCACTAACACTCCCACAATTTCAAGAGTGAGACCACCCAGTTAATCCATAGATATAAAATGATATGTAGGATTATTCATGCAACAACCACAATGTACCCTATTTATTTGTGAATTTACTTTAAGCACAAAATACTTGACTGATATAAGTTTCCAACACCAATGGGTCAGCTACTGGTTTGAAGTAAGAATCCAGTATGACTCCATAGCAAACCAAGCTATAGTGCAAACCTTTCCAGCATTGGAGTATCTATTCTGGCGCCCTCCTTGATTGGAGGGCATAGCGGCTCTGGTTCCCACTCATCACATAGCTCATCAATCTCCTGCAGAGACAAAATGCTCGCATTCAGTGACATGCTTCATGAAGCGACCACGAGAACTATACTTTGCACTATTAAGAATTATCTGGTTCTAGTAGTCAGGAGCAAGCAGAAGAACAACTGACCTTTTCAGTGAGTGGCTTCTTCGGCGGTTTGTAGCTCTTCCTGGAGAGCTGAAACACAATGACTGCAATAAGCAGCCCTTCCACGACCAAGTGCCCTGAGAAAATCCCGTCGCCACTGAACGTGAGACACTAAGCCCAACCAACCCACCCACCATGTGAAAATCCACGAGGGAAGAGGGATTACCATCAATATGAACCCCGAAGACGACTGCACGGGCAAGCGGGGCGTTGAACGCAGCCGAGACACGGGCGAGCACCGCTGCTGTGGCATTCACCACGGGCAATGCCATGTCCATGTCCCCAGGAGCTCCCCTCGGGAACTGTTAGCGCCCCGAATCTGCCAACCAAGCAGGTTCAGACTTTCAGTCAGTCAGATCGATCGCCGAACCAGGTGCCCAGGGCTTAACAGCTAAACCCGTTTCGAATTCTCGGGAAACAACAAACAGACCACACTATCTACTGCTCCTCTGCACACAGCGAGGGAATCCGCAACGAATTGGACGGCCTGGAGCTCGTCCCAGCAACAGAGATTCGGGGGTTGATTGGCAGTACTGGTAAGATCCAGCAGGAGAACACCGACGACTCATCCAAGCAAAGCTATCTAGGGCTTCCTTACCGAGGAATTAACAGAAGGAATCGATCCCAAGTCCGGTCGGATCTCCGCTCCGCGCTGTCGAGAAGAGGAGGACAGACAACTACAATTCCCTCCGATGTGGCGCCTTCGCTCAGCGGGAGGACCTTGGAGGCGCGCTTTCGCCAGCGACGGGTCGACGAATGGGCACCGGTGAGTCGGGGTTCGAGCAGTGGAGCCGATGGATGCGAGGTGGTGGTGGTCAGTGTAGTCCCGACGGGGTTGTTTGTAATATAACGTGGGGCGGGGGAGGGAGACGACGACGAGACGACGCGGTGGTGGGCAAAGCGAGGGAGGAGACCGATGCGTGGGTTTCAGTGGGCTGCCTCCCGGGCGGCGGTCGTCTTTGGCTGGCGGGCGCTGCGGGCTGGGCCTTTCGGTTGCCGAGCTCGTCCCTTTCGACGTGGGCGTCCGGGTCCGGGCCAGCCAGCGTTGATCCAATGGTCCGTGTGATGTGGCAGTGGTCAATCCTGGATTCCTGGCTGAAGATTTTTTTTTTCTGCTGGGCTTTTTAGTTTTAATTACTACTAGTGGTTGGTTAACTGCCTGCGACTTGTCTCATTGTCTGTCTTGATGGCTGATGGCCGGCCCCTCAAAGACTGACTTCAGTTCAGAGGTACTACAGTAGTAGCTCTAGTACTACTGCAGTACTGCTCCTTGGAGCAGCGTCGACTTGCCCGATGCCATGTCGTGTGGTGTTTTGATGTCGTGTGGTGTTTTGACGTGGTTTCTGCGTGCGGCGTCAAGAGTGGGGGTGGACTGATTCAACTAGAGGGGGCAGAGGAAAACAACGTGGAATGATGATTGATTGGTCATTGTGCGATAACAGAGCTGGAGGAGACCTGGACTGTTTGTTTGAACAAATCTTGGAGCCTTGGAATGATCGAGTATCTAATAAAAATGATGGAAGACATTGTGTTCTATGTCTACGACCTTTTTTATTTGTTTTTTTTTTTTTTTTGCAATAGCATTGTTGCTATTCAAAACTGGCTGTAGCATTCCAGACTTTTGTTTAAACTGGCAGACATAGTAGTGGCGCATTTGTTTGTGTGTCTGGCCTTTCTTTAATCCTGGACAGATGATTATTCAAATTTTGACTTGTTTTTGGAGATATCTGACATAACATTTTTCTTTAACAAAAGTCACTAGTGGACGTACTCGTACGTTACAACAGGATGTACAATTTGTTGTGTGATGTTTTGTGCTGGTAAGGACGTCTCCAATAGTTGTCATGACAGCTGACTCATAGAATCTAAATCAACATTTTGCTTAGTTGGATGAGAGAAAACACATGAAAATAGAAGAGTTTATCACTTGTTTTCATGCCTATCTCACTCACAAATCAAGGCCATTTGTGGTCTTCACACCCCCCCCCCCTCCCCCACACACACACCCCCACACACACATTCTCTCTCCATCGTTCTCCCCTTTTCTACTTGTTCGTTTTTCTCCACCGTTTCCATGTTGCATGCGGTGGGGAAGAAAAGAGGCGGAACCAATGGCTATTTATGGTTGAGAGCTAGATTGTTAGAGTACTTGGCTCTTACTCCCTCCGTCTCTTTTTAATTGTCGCTTGCGTTTTCTAAGAAATAATTATCGGTAATTATATATTAAAAAATATTAATATTTATACTACATAATTAGTACCATTATAAAGATCTTTGAATCTAGTATTTTAATAAATTTATTTGGAGATACAAATATTGTATATATTTTCTACAAATCGAGTCAAACTTGTGACACGCACATCAACGACGACAATTAAATAGGGACGGAGGGAGTATGTTAGTGTATAATGATATGGTAAAATATAATCTAACATGTTAGCTCAACCATCATGGGTGCTCTGATAGTAAGCTATGTTGGATTTAATTGGAATTCGCTCAACATTAAAAAAACTTCAAAGCTCATATATGCTATATAATAAAGGAAATTCATATACGAAATTAAAAGATGATTTAATAAACGTAAATAGGTGGCGTGTAATTCTAAAAAAAAAGCTCCTATAGGTACTACTTGTCTAGTCAAACAAACTACTTGCCTCCAATTCGATGTCCAAATCAAGAGAGGAACTATTTGCCTTCAATTTTGAGTCTTGGTAAACTACTTGCCTCCAATTTTGAGTCTTGGTAAACTCAACAAAGATTTGATCTTACACGTGAGTTTATACAAAGACTCAAAAGGTGAATATATAATGCTGACATATATACTTCACAAAATGTGTTTCTTTCTGCGGAATTGGCGAATCTTACCTACATCCGCTTCACACTCTCTCGCTAGCTTGTGGTGCAGCGCAGACTGCACACGGCGACGATGAAAAGATGTCCTGGCGTGGCGTGGCGTCTCCTGTTTCGTGGTGTCTATCCAGTACATATATCTCTGTAACGTGGAATATGCGACTGTTATTGCATTTTTACTCTTTATTATTTTTCAACCTTTACTTTTTTTTGTATAAGATAAGATGGAAAGCAGGTGTTCTTCCCAGCAATAAAATTAAAAGAAGGCGAGGTGCTTTTTCCTGTTAAGAAAGGAGCAACGGAATAACCCAATAAATAAATATAATACTGCTGGGCAAAAATCTTCCTCCAAGATAGAAGATTGCAAGAATGATAGCCGGACCAGCCAGACAATTGTAGTTGTAGATCATACTAGTTTGATTATGGGCAAATTAGGGAGCAGGCTTTACATGTAGTGCAATACACGCATAAGACGATCGAGGAGCACTACTGCGCGCATCCCCGCCCCGCCCTTTACATGGCATCACAGGAGCTAAGCTACTAGCAGGCTATGCGCCCGTGCTCCGGCCGGCATCGCACTCACAATACACATTACACACTCTGAACACAGAAAGCTTCTGCACAAGAGCAGCACATAATTACACACAGGCACACGAAAGCATACATATCTCATGACGAGCAAAGATTTGCTCGCGCGCGCGGCGTGCTGTGCGGCGGTGTTTCCCGCCGGGAGGCCCTCATCTCTGGGGCCGGTTGGCTCTGCCCCTGCGAGATCGAATGAACCACATGTGGACGTAAATTAGGCATTCAGATCGATCAGAACTGAAATCTTGGCCGATGTGTGTGGTCAGAATACGCGGCGCGGACTTATGCACACGAACTAGTGACGACGTCGACGCACCTGTTGTTGCTCCCGTTGTTGCCGTTGCGGGCGCCGGCGTTGGGGTTGGGGTTGGCATAGCCGCCGGACTCGATGTCGCCGACGTCATTGACGAGGTAGGCGTAGTGGCGCCTCGCGTCCTCGGCGGTCTTCCCGCCGCCCACCGCGGCGGCCACGAGCTCCCACCGCCTGGGCGTGTCCCGGTCGTAGGTGGCCAGCGCGCGCTCGAACACCGCGTTCTCACTCTCGCTCCAAGACATGATGATAGTGGCTTGATCTCTCTTCTTACGACACGCTAGGTGAGAGGTGATGGCTGCTAGCTCGATCTCCTCAGCTAGATCCTGCTTAGGTGATCTGTGTTGCTTTGAACCAAGCATTGGATGGTTGATGGTATATTTATAGAGGGACAGGAAAAGCTTTGTCGCAACATGGGTCTAAATAAAACCTCCACCTCCTAGTCTCCTACATCATCTACATGCATGCTACATACGCTGCAACAATGCAAATCGATCGGCGTAGCATAATAGTCGTGATGCTATGCTACTATATATATTATTGTAAGAGGCCAGTTGCTAAAGCTCAATGCGGAAGAGGGTTCGGGAAGTAAAACAAGTGCAAATTGTGGGAGGAGCTGGGCTTTGTAATGGCAGGTAGCCGATGAGCGAGCTGATTGGCCAACGTTTTATTCAACAGACGTACTCCCTCCGTTTTAAATTGTAGTTCGTTTTGACTTTTTTGGTGTATGTATTTTGCTATGTATTTAGATAAATAATATGTTTAGATACATAATAAAATACATACACCAAAAAAGTCAAAGTGAACTATAATTTGAAACGAAGGTAGTAAGAAAGTATCCAGGCTTTAGGCGATGGCATTATTTTAACACCAGCTTGCCTTTCTGTAAAATGGTTGCCAGATCAGAGGGATCGATGCCCTTTTCTTTCATTCATGCTTTACCTGCCGGGCAAATAGCTTGCCGCGCCTTGCACAGTTCCACTCAAGTTCAAGGGCATTCGCGCTGTCGGGCGAGCACGCAACCCCACCGACGCAGCCCACCGCAGTGGTGAGAGCACACGGGCACACGATACAAGGACAGATCATGGTTAGAATTTTAGGCGTGTTTCGGATATTTCAATCAATGTAGAAACATAGCAGGACATTCGTTAAATTAAAGAAAGATTGATTGGGCACGAACCTGTGATGATGTTTTTTTAGATACGAAGGGAGTAGAACCAATGAACCGTCATGCAAAGATGAGCTCCTAAATGTGTCAATTAATAATAATAAAATTTATTAGCATTACCATGAGAAATTAGAGGGTAATGACATCACAAATTATGGAACATAAATCAGTTTTGAAAAGTCTCCGCGGCACCAAAGCGCATGAATCGGCAGTCGGCACCATATGGGCAATATTTTGCTTCCATAGTCTACATTATTTTTCCTTTCCTTCCGCATATACTACTAGTTAAAGCTAAAGTTCCAACACGCTAGATTTGCATTCTGGATTGCTTGCCTTATATTGAAAAAAGAGGATAGGCCAATTATGTCCCATCTCACATATTTGGCTTACCATGACTAGCAGTCTATGGAAGATATAAAATGGCTCCATCAGAGGAAAAAGGAATTGGGTCAAGTTGTGCACCTGACTTTATGCCCAACATTTGTATATGCACACATCACTGCTTGGGGATCATGAACAAAAAGCAAATGATAAGGAATAACTGCATTAGTTATATATGTAACACAGCGCAAGTGCACGAAAGGGCAGGGGACCTAGATTCCTGCAACAATATGATGCGTTAACAACTTCATTCACAAGTGGGTTGTTATTGCATAATTGTGTTGCCCCGGGGATAGATACAAACTTAACCTGAGATAACCACTCACCAGATAGCACATTAATTATTAGCATCAAGGAATAGTTTCAGTTGACAGTGTTCTGGCACCGGATTTGGACATATGGACCATCGTCAGCCTCAAGGCTCAATCAGCCTCCACCGTAGCGTGTATACACGCTTGCTTTGACTAGAGTAAATATTGTTCATTTTCACAAGGCATTTTTAACTTGCATAGCCCTCTAAATTAAATGTTGACCATATATTTTGTTACACTGGCCTCTCGGAACTGAAGAACTTAGGTATGCAAGCTTGTTTGTGAGTTCACTGACAAGTCTGATTGCATCTCGTCTACAATATTTTTTTTATGGAAGTGATGGAGCCGGTGCTTAAGGCGCAGAGGCTAACGGCCTGGTTGGAAGATCGACAGCGTGATCCGTTACTTCTAGTTCTATGTGAGGCCAATATCGTTTGTCCTTGGCGTTGGGCCCTGCCCTGACATGTCCAACCGTTCAGCGAATCGTGACGTATCTTCTCTAGAGGTCAGAAGAATCGAGGAAAGAATCTACTCAGCTATTGGATTAAATCATATGAAACATAATTATGGCACTGAAAGGTGGCCGGCAGGCATGCTTTCGAAGCTCCTAGATGGAGAATTTCACTGCAGTTCACTATCCTGTGCATGTATCATACCATTTTGTAACTGCTCCACATTCTTTCTAATTTTAATTGTAGGTGCACGCCTTGTCGCCGAAAGATTATATGCTCCCAACTTGTAGGATTTTGTGTATCGCATCGTCTTTCACTGAATAACAAGATGAGCACCTACACTCAAATGGGTGCTTCAGACTGTTAAAATTATCAGGGACCTCCTACCTTGTTCCCTGTTTTTTCATATATTGGAGCACCATCCTTTAGAATTGTATTAGGGCCAGTTTGGAGCCCTTTATTTTGTAAGAATTGAAATCTACTAAGAAGTTGTGCTATTTGGCTTGGAATTTAAGATTCAACACATATAAGAATATATCTCAAATGACAGATGAGAAATGGATTGTATAATCTATCTAAAATATCTACCTAAATTATAGTTTATTACAATAAATTCAATTGTAAGAATCCAAATGCGGCTTAGACTATTATTATCCTTGCCATGGTTACTAGAGTTAGCTACAGCTATAGTTGACTATTCTCTCAATTTATGTTCTCACAGGCTAAAATTAACAGACATAACAAGTCGTGAAGTTTCTAGATAATTTTTGTCCATAACTCATCGAAATTGTTTATATGTGCTCCCCTTTTTACTAATTTCTAATAAAATATCCATATATTGGCCCGTATAACTTGGATTATTAATTGCTCTATATTTTTCTACCATATTTAAAGTTTCCCTTTTGCATCACATCTCTATGTTTGTCTTTAATAAGTGTTTAGCAGAATCTTTAGCTTGAATTGTGTTAGCTCTTGTTGTAGCTCATGCCATTACTTTTTTTCTTTTAGAACTACGTAGACACGTATGTGAACCTTATCCCTATGAACACCTCTAAAGTATGAAGTCATCCTAGGCTTTTCGTTGTCGAGGGAACGTCGCCTACCACTGAAAGCAATTTGCCTTCCCAATTTTAATCTTACCTATTATATTTATTTTGCTCCACATATTATATGTTATATATCTCAAGTGTTTACTTCTTATTGAAGACTATTTTCTATATTATTTTTAGAAGCATGGATTCCACATCTTAGATAAATTTCTTATAGCTCATACAATGACATAAACATGTGCCTTGACTTTCAGCACAACACTCCGCATGCTAAATTTTCTCAATACAAAATATTAGAAGTGTAGTGGTATATTTGAGTTAAATGCAGCAGACGTCATTTAACTTATATGGGTTTTCAATTAGGCCTATCAACTCTACAAGTTGATTTTTGGATCCATACCTTTATAGGTGGTTCATCACAGGTCTACACCTCTTTGTTTGGCTCTTAGATTTGACATGGATGTGGAGTCCCAATAGCTAATGTGACATGTTCGGCTGAAGATTTCTACAGCTGATAAGCCGACTGATGTTGTTTTGTTATGAGAAAAAAAATTATACTCAAGCGAACAGAGCGATCTGTGATGAGCTCATCGTCCCTCCCTTCTCCTCCTTTTCTTCGTTTTCTTAAGTTGTAGCACACGGTACACATGAAGGTCAGTGCAAGTACCAGCAAGCACCACACGAGCATGGGACCGTGAGCTTCACTACATACCCGCGCACCCGAGAGTGCTTTTAAATTTTGTCTGATGGAGGCTAGCAATGGGCTGGCCACAAACATGTCCATCCGGCAGTCGAAGGTGGGTAAAAGAGTGCAGCAGAAATGGTTGCACTCTAGCCCACCATTTCTTTTAGAGTTGGATAAGGCTTATGTACTTGGAGACTCTGTTCCCATTAATCCAAACAATACAATTAGTACCTCGGAAACAATATCATAATCAACTCCGATGCATGAGTCAACTACGGAGGTAGCGTGAGGCTACCATCGCCTCTTTCCATGAGGCCTTTTCACGTTTTCTACAAGCTAAATACTCGCCATATATTCCTCTTGTACGTAAGCATATCTTTCATGCAGTGATGCTCCTCAGCAAGCCAGCAAAAGATTTTCACAGGATCTAACGCGTAATACAGATGGATGGACACAGAGTTATATTAGTTCCTGGAACGAAAACGACGAGCACCACATCCCTTTTGAGTTTTGATTCATCAAACAAGTGCTCCGAATGTACTTAACGTACCATCCTTGTACCCATATGCCTATATCTTAAACTTCGTGAAGGGTAGGCACCATGTTCTCCAACCTGCCGTCAGCTTAGTGAGTTCCACGTTTGCAAAGAGATATCTCTTGCGCTTATGTGTTTTATTAAAATAGCGTGACGGCTTCCTTCACCCTTTCTCTTCTAAAATATACTCCCTCCAAGCAAGTGTCGACGGCTGTCACTACTCACTAGCAGGATACTATTTTAGTTTACTACCAAAAGTTCAATCAACATATTAATAAAGAGATATAGACGTCCCAGATTTAAATGTGTCTACACTATATATAGTCAGTCAACCAAAAGACACCAATTTGTGTGGTTTGAAGGAGTGATGGATTTCTTTCTTACTTCAAAGTTTCACATGGTGATAATTGCTTAATTGTATGATTTTTTTCACGAACTGGTTGTACTCGTATTTCATTAAGACGAAAAGTTCCTTACATGATCAGCATTAGCGTCAGCTGACCCAACGACTATTTGTAATACCTTCCTAACTGATAAAATAGCATTATCACCAGAGAGTGACCACATACAAATTCTAGCTCTATCTGCCCCAAAATGGTACGGCGCTTATAGGATAAACAACATGTCTGGCCACCTGAATACAAGCCTACCTTCATCCTACCTTTCAACTCTAGACCAGCCTTTAAGAGTTATTTTCCACCATCCTTTCTCCTCCTCCCTCATTCCTCCTATCGCTCCACACACCTCCCCCGTATAGACCGTGCTGGCGCTATAAAAAAAAGTAGAGTAATAAATTGAGTAGTCTCATAGAGCATCCTTGAAAAGGTATCACAAAATTACCTTAGAATTTCACAGAACTATGCATCTTTTGATATGCCCGAATATGGTTTTGGAGTATAGACGCAGTGCCATTTAGAACGCTGATTCGGCTGGCCGACCACTGGTTTATGCAAAAAGAGTCACTAGTAACAAAAGTCACACACTTATTTTACAAACAAATTTCCACTGATTGGTGAATGGCGAATACCTGGCATTCCGTGACCCTTCAGCATTTCCGAAAAGCCAAAGCCAAATTCGTAGTCCACAAACAAGCTGGCCTCCTCGACGGCTCAAACTAGAAAAAGTATCTTGCCGTAGATCTCCAGCATTTCCTCCACCCATAGCCCAATGCAAGCCCCATCCAAGCTAGGATAAGAACAAGCACGCCGACTACAACATAGACATGCTGAACTGTTTTGATACAGTTTCGGATACCCACCGTGTGCAGATCATTAATGTTGAACTGACGTTTAACAGTAAAACATGAACTTGTCACTTAAAACAGGATTTGACCTTAAACTAAACATGCTCAGCAACAATTACATAGGTGGCGAAAGCTAAGTAGATGAGAAGACCAGAGCACGAAGATGCTGTCAGTAGGCTAGGCTCGTAGCCAAGATCGTAGGCTCGCACCAAAGATCGGTGTAGGTGTCATATGAGAGGGTGAAAGGGTTCTAGTAGTTCAGGACACAGCACTTTTAGCTTCAACGTATATAGAGTGCAAATCAAAGGTCAAGAAAGTTGTAAAACTGACACCCAGGAGCTGCTTATAGTCTTCACTGAAGGTATTTACCTTTGATTTATGTAAGGGATGCCAAATTGAGGAATACCTTGGCTATCTTACGAACAAATCTAATCGATTGATTGGCGAATAGTACATTATTAGTACCACTGACAGGAGGAAAGCATAGGCTCGCTAGGCAACATTCCACCCAGCTGGGCAGTGGCCACTTCTGGAATGCAAAGCCAAATCATAGCCCACGACCTCAAAAATCAAAATGATAGAAAAGCTTTTGGACTCTTGTCGTTTCTTCATTCCACAGTTATACCCCCTCTGTTTCTTCACCCCGGAAGCCAAAGCACTACCTATTTATAGGATAATAAGGTCAAATATAAAACACCATCATCATATAAACCACACCTCCTTTCAAACACTAACACATGCTGAATTATCATACAAACCATACAAAAACAGTTACAAATGCAAGGTTTACAGTATGAGTTTGTTGAATAGCTTGAAATTTCCTCACGTATATTTCATAGCTACAAGCACTAATTCCATGGAAACCCCCTAGTAGAATTCTTTATTTTCTACACCCATTAACAATCCTTGTAAATAGCGTGCTATCGTGCTGCAAGTGCAGCACTTATTTTAACCACGTACCTCCTAGCATTTGACACAAATTGGTACTTCTAAAAAAACGAGATAATAAATAATGTTACATGGAATAAATATAACTATTAACAGTAGAATCAATTAATCTGAATGGACGATACAGCTGCTGACACCTCCCTCGTTCTTGGGTCAGCATCTTCCAATGAAACACCATGGCTGTCTTCTCGAACAAGAAGTGGCAGAACGCCAGCTGAGCTCCAAGCATTTGCTACAGCGTTATTTGCATCCCCCAAAGTCACTGAGAATACTGCATCGAAGCCACCAGCTCCGGGAACTCCAGCCAGTAAAACACCCTCCATATTCATAGTGGCATCTAGTAGCTGTGTTTGTGAATCTGGCTCAATCTACAAAATTAGGGCAAAGATGACAAACAAGGTTGAATAAGAATATTGACCCTATTTATATCTACAGTTTCCTAACTTAGTGATCCATATTGCTGTGATTATGCCAAACATCATACTGAATATACTTCTTTGAACATGGATACTACAATACTTGCAGCTTTGTAAAGGGAGCCTTACTGGAACACCGGCTGCTATACCCATCTCTCGCATGTGAAGCCTTATCTCAAGGGAAGCATCCCTTGCAGCCAACAATGATCTAACAATTAATTCTTGGTCTTGGTTAGTAGCCACTTCTGTCCACTGCAGCGAACAAAGAAACAGAGAATTCATTTAAAAGAATAATTAAGACTACTTTCACTTCCTTTTTCCATAGATTGGAAAATATCATGATAAATGGTGACTAAAAATGGGAGTATAAGCTCTGGTCAACCAAAAGCTAAAAACCAAAATATTATGGTTTATCCTAACACTGCCTTCTCCTCATTCATCAATCTATTACTCCAAATAAATGCTAAGCTCTTTTCAGAAACTGGATAGTGTAATATAATAGTCAATTAATAGATATAAGTATATAACATAATAATTATGTAGTTACCTTCCCATACGTGAGATGACTACAAGACCGCACTACAGACTCATATGCCTCCCGGTGATTTTCAGAAAGCCTTTTTAAGATTCTCAGTTGGTTCTCCAGCGCTGAATTGGCAATGGCCAGTTTACTCCATCTATCTTTGGATTTCTCAGGGTCAGACTTCTGCCACCGTTTCACAGATCCAACCATTGATGGAGTAGATGATCCTCCGGTTCCAGGTTCCCCAAGAAGCTAGCAAAAAACAAACATATGTAGAAAATAAAAATACTGTTGAGATGGACCCGCCCTCTCTTACTATTCGTGCTGTGTGCTGTGAACAGAGATGCATTTTTTATGTTATGATTCGTAGTTTTGGCTAAGATGTCCACTGTACAAGGCAAAGGCAACAGTTTTTTAACCTTGTGCTGTTTTGCAATGTGTGCCACACTATTCTTATAATAGATTTCAAGTGAAGAAATATTAATAAAGATACAACTTTGCAAGGATATTTTAAGGTAAGGCAAGGCTGTGATAGACTAACATGAAACGAGAGGTGTATCTAGTGATGATGAGAATAAAATGGGACCAGCCATTCTACAACTTATCACTTTTCAAATCTGGATACATCAATATTAGCATGGTATGTGTGTGAGATAGATATGACATGAGGTTAGAACAGCAGTCTCATCGCACGTGCTGCCACTATGAACATAAGACATGGCCTAATGGCTTATAAGCATCAGCATTGCAGTATCTAGTAAAGAAACTGTACGTCTTATACCACCAGTAGCACTATAGCAGTCTAGTAGAGCAGTAGTTATGGTGGCTAGTGAAAACCAGTAAAATGATTTTATTGCCATTTTGGAAAAACCAGCCATTGACCATGAGGCTTGGTGACTTACAAGGGACATCAAAGGAGGTAATGAAAACTGTTTATTCTCATGATCCCACCTCTGCATAACAATATCTGACACTACATCTGGCAAGTAAGTCCCACCTGTAGCCTGTAAATATTGCAGTCATAAATTACCAGCTCTTCAAATGTAGTGAGATTACACTAACAAAGTTGATGAGGTGCACATTATCTGACACTGAGGTTTCTTACCTGAGCCGAGGAGAGTATTTCTGGTGAAAACCTTACATAGCGTTGACTCCCATAGACAGCAGCACTAACATCAAAACCACTTCCAATTTTCCCTTGTGCTATACAATGTGCACTTTGGGCAATAGCGTGAACCAAGTCAAGACCCCGTCCAGTTTCATCATCAATTGAAGATTGCCCCCGATATGAAAGGTTAACAGCACCAAGATAGTGAAGAAGAGCTGCAACAACTGATGTGGTCATGGCAGCTGATGACCCAAGTCCAGTTTTGGCTACTTCAGGTTTACATTTATCTCCAGTCGTCGTTCCATTAGCAACCTCTGAGTTAAATGTAATTGAAGAGAATGGAGGCAATGAAAGCAATACCTCCGGAGTAAGAGGAAGACCACGTGCTTCAATCTGAAGAAAAAGAAACAATAAAAACCAACAAGACAGTATTTTCTGGGTGAGCTCTAGTTGTAAACATGAACTAGGTCAAACAAGGAAAATTTAAATGGTTTATGAGATATTTAATATGTCAAAGAGAAACCAGTTTCACATTAATGCAAGGAGAATGATTTTTAAATGTTTTACATTGCCATCTGGAAGTCAGTCAGCCATCTATTCAAAATTTTACAGTTGGCTATCCATTCAAAATAAACCTTCAGTTTTACATAAGAAACGTGGCATTAATGCATTAAGCCTAAAGGAAAATAATAATCTTAAACTAAGCAAACTTTATAAGAAAAAGTAAGCAAGCATTGCATACACACACATCATACGTCATATATAAATAATACATATGCCAACACAGCTTTGAGTTCTGCATCTGACTTCCTTTGTGGTAAGAAGTGTACTATACTAATTTTGGTCTTAACTAAACTAATACTTTCATCAAAAAAGGTATGATCATCATCAAGGGAATGGACAAGCAAAGCACAGTACAAAAGGAGTTCGCACTTCAAGTTTCAAATTAGACTCTGCTAACTGTTTTATTTTTTTAGTAGAATTTGCAGATATTAGAAAATATGTTCAGGACTGGACAGTTCATTTTTGTAAATCTAGAAGGAGCTACAAGGGTCATGTTAACATCAAATTTCTCTTTTCTTTACCAGTTAGATTGGGTTTTTGGGTGTAGTAGAGCATTGCAAGAATCTAAAATACACGTGAATAATGAGCATGCTTATACAATTAAGAAGCTTCACCTGCTTTCTATAAGAATAGAAATCATTGCAGCCAAGAATTGTAATGTTCAGACCTGCAACAAGAAGTTGAGACATATTACAAAAACTGATATGCCCAAGTAGTATATATCAAGCATGTAATCTGCTGGGGTGATTAAGAGCAGCGAAAATAAC